>CM068826.1:46796134-46961134 GCA_028554795.2 Sinohyriopsis cumingii | reverse complement strand
CTGAGATTTGTTTGCCACTATTTGTCATCAGTTGTGTCTTCTCAACGCTTATATCCATGTCAAAATCTGGAAGATGTTTCATCCAGGTTCTTCACTAAGGTGGCTAGCTCGTCTTCACTGCCTGCCATACCAACAATGTCGTCTGCAAAGCGGAGGTTGGTGATGTTACGTCCTCCAATACTGACTAACCCACAGTGGTTTTCCAGGGCTTCGCTCATGATGCGCTCTAATTAGATGTTGAAAAGCGTGGGTGACAGGAGACAGCCTTGACGCACTCCCACTGTTGTCTGGAACCAGTCCCAAACAGCACCTTGGGCAATTACTGCACTGGTAGCCTTGGCGTGCAACTGCTTGGTGGTATTGGTTAGCTTTTGACCCATGTTATACTTCTTCATTGTGGCCCACAATGCCTCATGCCACACTCTGTCAAAGGCCTTTTTGAAATCTATGAACACATGATAGATGTCTTGTTGGTGTTGCGAGTACTTTTCGCACAGAACCCTGAGACTGAATATTTGTTCTGTTGTGCTTCTTCCACTCCGTAACCCGGCCTGTTCTTCAGCGATTATTTCTTCTGCTTGTGGTTTCAGTCTGTTCAAGATGATCTTCAGCATTACCTTACTAGCATGGCTGATCAAACTGATAGTTCTGTAATTTTGGCACAGCTGGCGATTGCCTTTTTTGGGAAGTGTTATAATCAGTGACTGGGTCCATTGTGTTGGCCATTCACCTGTCTGCCAGATCTTATTTGCAGATTTTTGTTAGTAGCTCTTTCACTGATTCTCCGCCATTCTTGATAAGTTCAGCTGGGACGTTGTCTACTCCAGGTGCCTTCCCGTTCTTCAGTGCTCTTATTGCTGACACCACCTCTTCTTTGAGAATGGGGAAGTCATTATCATTTGAGGAGTTTGGAACTTCAAGCACCTCTGGGTCTCCTGTGGACTGATGGTTGTAGAGTTCTTTGCAATACTCAGTCCATCTTTCTGCAATGTCACTCGCTTCTGTGAGGCATTTTCCATTTTTGTCTTGAATGGTACTGACTCTTGGTTGTTTCTGTCTGGTGAGGTCTTTCACAATTTGGAATGCATTTTTGCTGTTATTCTTTATGAGACTGTTCTCCATTTCTGTGCACTTTTGTCCAATCCAATTTTCTTTTGCTTTGCTCAAGTTTTTTTCTGATATTCTTGTTTATTTCTCGGTACTTCAACGCCCCTGTTGTGTGTCTGGTGTTTTTTAGTTCTCTTCGGGCATCACACAACTTCAGAATCTCTTCTGTAACCCAGGGTTTTTTCTTCGGGCGATGGAGGCCAATGATGTCCTTGGCAGTTGCTATCATGACTGTGTTGAAGGTGCTTGTCATCTCATTGACATCACCATCCATCACAAGGAGTGGAGCAAATGTTCCTCCAATTTTGGCTTGGAATGACTAGCAGATGTTAGGGTCCTTCAGATGTTCAAGGTTGAATTTGAGCCTGATGTTCTTTGGCTTGTTAATTTTCTTCAGCCTCACTCGGAAGTTCATAATCACGAGGTCGTGATCACTCCCAACATCAGCACCTGGGAATGTCCTTGTTTTTGTTCTATTGATGCCAGATCGGTAACGGTTTTGAGCCAGTATGTAGTCGATCTGATTGTGATGAATTCCATTTGGTGAGTGCCATGTCCAGCATCGTGAAGCTTTATGTTGTCCCAATGTGTTGGCTAGTACCAAATTGTTGTAGCTTGCGAACTCGAGCAGCCGTCTCCCTCTTTCATTGGTAAGCTCATTACAAGAAGGTCCACAATTTACCTCCCAGTCTTTTAGAGCATCTTTGCCAACTTTGGCATTCCAGTCTCCTTGGACAATGAGGATATCTTTCTTACTGACCGTGTTTAGAATACCCTGTAGTTTGTTGTAAAACTCCTCTATTTCTTCATCATTATGATCGGTAGTTGGAGCATAGACTTGAATTATTGTGATATTAAAGGGAGATGCTTTCAGATGAATGGAAATGATTCTGCTAGATATGGGGCAGCATTCCAGCACAGATCCCTTGATGGCTTTGTTTACAAGGAAGCCTACTCCATTTATGGACTTGTCACACTCTCCACTATAGTATAATATATGCCCATCTTCGGTTTGATGTTCTCCTAGGGATTTCCATCTAACTTCACAGAGTCCCAGAATGTGCCATGTGTAGTGTTCCAGCTCATGTGTCAACTCTCGGAGTCTTCCTTTTTGTGCCAGAGTTCTAATGTTCCAGGTGGCGATGGCAATGTTGTCTCTCGCTGTGATTGTATGCATAGTACCAGTAGCACACTTGTCACCGGTATTGTAAGCTCAGATTTGTCCAGCATTATCAGTGTGTCTTGGGCAAAGTTCGTCTGGCGGAGCCCATCCCTCTCCAGATAAGGAGTTGCCAGAAAGGGATGTAGTACATCGTCCAGCTGCCTTAGGGTCTCCACTCAGGATTTTCTTTTAGGGTTTACTCCCTTAGCTTTTGGCTAACCAAAGACGACCTGCAAGGCAGCAGGAGACTCGTGGATGGGCGGGTGCGTCCATTTCCCGAGCAGATAAAGCATCTGCCACTGCCCTAGATTGAGGCTATATAATAATTTTGTTCAGTACATAATACTATACACTTTAATTCAAGCATTCCACTATGTATATATATATATATATATATATGTTATATATATATATAAATCCATCTATCTATCTATATATAGACTGAGATTGTAAAGATATCTATCAATACAACTTAAATGCTTAAGTTTCCTACCAAAAAAGAAACAATATAAACATTTCCGGTGACAAAATGTGGCAGAATAAACCATTGTTGTCCTAACAAAGGCGGATATGAGTGTTGCTCAGCTTGCTATGAAAGAGTAGTTTAAATCTTTCTTTGTCAGAAATATATAATACTTTTGGCAACGAAAGACGGAAATAAAGTGAAATAAATATATTTTCATGCTTAATAAAACAAACAACACCAAAAAATATATTTCTCTGACTCATTTGCGGCAAGTCAAGAACCTAATTATTGGATTTTGCATTCCATTAAGACATTGATGGAATACACAAAAAACGTTCGCCTAACCTTAACTTTATCGATCATCCCGTTTCATATTTGGAAACTTCACTGTTCATTAATAGGCCGGATTAAGGTCCTTGACGGCTCTAGGCACTTATTTAATGAAACAATTGACATTGACATGACTCGATTTTGTGTATACACATTTTAGTAACATGATGTTTTCATAGGCCCCAGGCACAGTGCTTATTGTCCTAAGCATTGTTTTGAAATTGATAATATAAAGCTAATCAGATTTCTTTTGGGGTAGCATATGATAGGCCAGTGTACTAAGATAGTTGTGGGAAAACGGTGATTGAACTCTTAATACTTTCGAGCTTTAAGCAATATCACCGCTTTGTTGTTGTTCTGTAAGACACAGTTCAACATACTATTTATTTTAAGGACAAAAGCAGCATGCAACAATGCAAACTGGAATGATATTGAACAATGCAAGCGTACAATGTGAGAGAGAGAGAGGTTGTGTAACTTTATCCATACATGTCACCGTTTGTTCAACTAAGTGGTATACATTCGAGAGACTGAAACAAGAATAGTCCACTGTATGCGTCATGTTGCAGCTGGTAATAAAGCTGCTTTCAGTTGGTAGGTTTGACTTAATTTAGTTTTCATCACATCACCTGGACAAAACTCACTGCACCATAAAGTATCGTGGTCAATAATAAAAAAATGCAACGAACTGTTTCGCATTATATATTTCAAAGGACTATTCTAAACTAAATCAAATATAAAGAGGTACATTTTTATCAAGTTTCTCAGAAGCTAAATCTAAGAATCAACTGAATCAAAAGTATCTAGGAAAATTAGGTAAAAAATATTCTACTTTGTTTTGTGCAGTGCTACCAATGTGTTCTTGGCATTTAGAGACATAAGAAAATGCACGTCGCATCTTTCTGACTAAAATGAATAATAAACGTCATAATATGTTAGAACAATATTGCTATATGTTAGAAGAATGTTGCCATATTTCAGAAAATTTTTACCGTATGTTAGGACAATATTGCCATTTATTAGATCAATATTGCCATATGTTAGAACATTATTTATATATGTTAGAACAATGTTATCATATGTTGAAACAATTTTATCATATGTTAGAACATTAAACGCCAAAGCAACAACAGACAATAAGTTTTACACATTATGTTTGCGCATTTCATTAAGCATCACATTTAGAAAGTGTTCTTTTAATAAATCTGTAATGGTGTAGTACTGTTATGCCCCTTACATTCTATTGCTTACTGTAGTGGATACATTTATCTGCTGTGTATTCAGAATGAACCTCTTCAGTAGCCGGATCGTTGAGGACCGAACTAAATGAAATCAGAAGGAAGCAATGGAAGGTGTTTTTATCTGTACTGTCGATTCAAGAGGTATAAAAACCTACAAAATATTGTAATTTAAAAAAAAAGACATTTTAAAAAAAATAATACAGATTTGTTGATTTTGGCAGCTATTTCACTAGAACCAAAATGGATCTTTTTCAACATGTATTTAAAAATTATATTCTTTCAAACCAGTTGAATAGTTGAATTCAAAGATCTTTTTTAATTATACAGACATTCCAAAGATGGACTTATATAATTAACAGTTTGCAGTATTGTTCACTCAAGATGGGGGACCTGTGTTACTAAGAAACTGGAGGTCTGTCTCCGTTTGGAAAGTGTCAATTATGATTTCTTCTGAATGTATTTCTAACATAAAAATGGTTATTCCTAATGCCATTAATACCGTTAAAAATTGGGTTATAAAACGGAAATACATATGTGAAACGTTTTGTAATCTTTATGATCCTATTTCCTATACAAAGTTCTGCAACAATCATGACATTCTTTAATAACACAAATCACTTAATTATCATTTATAATTTGCATAAAGCATTTAATTATCATGCATGATCTTTCATTTATAGCATGTCGAACTATTTAGATTTAAGATTAGATGTTATAAAATGGATAATACATGTGTGCGTTGGTATGCAGTTTTGTATTGTAGTAAATGAACAATGTTCAACAAGGTCTGAAATAACGAGAGGTTGTTAAAGGATGATCAGGGATACGATTAGATTATAGCGAAAGCTGATCAGGATGACCAGGATGGGATTAGATTATAGCGAAGAATGATTATAGCGATATGATTAGAATATAGCGATGGGATTAGATTATAGCGAAGGCACAAACCTCAATTATAAATGGGATACTTGTTTATGATACTGAGAAATTGTTAAAACCAGACACTAAACTCGTGCGGATAAAATACAGCAATGAATTTATCACAATGCTGAGCACTGAGTTGAGCATATGTAAGGAACATGATGCCGTTCCTAAATTGAACTAATTTTAACGTGTAACTTAAACGAGTGCTCAGTATATCAACTATACATCTGAAATTACGTCCCCCAATTAACCCCTCCAAAAATCACACCTCCAAATCCACTGCCATAGTAACACCACCAAATTTAGAGATCCGAAATTAGATACGGTTACAAAATCATTCAATGTCACGTACAAATGTGATAATATTCCTTACACATGCACATACGTGTAGTTGCTTGTTGCATGTTGAATCCTTGCATCAAAATACATGTGCAAGGTTATTATTATAATAACCAGGTTGGTGTATAAATCTGTATCCGACTAGATTTCAATTCGTCTGTTCATCTATACAATTTCTACCTTGATCAAAGACTATAATGTCTCTAATAACATTGTTATATAACACAGGTCTGATTGTATGTAAAGTTTGAATAAATACCGGAACATCCAATATATCTAACAATTATGTCGAATAATACATACAGTGAGAAGAGAATATTATTTTATATTTCACTTATCCCTAGAGCTGAATATTGCTCCTATCAGATGAACAGCTTCCTGACAAAACATATATTCTGACGTTACTGTCTGTCTCAAGTCTATAAGTAACCTGGTTATGGTGCAATCCACGACCAGAGAGCTTAAAGGTTTGCTAGTGTAATCACAGAACGTTCGTTTATATATAAATGTAATCTGCTAGATATGATTTTTAAACGTATTATGTTAAATACCTCATTACGAATGACAAAATGTCTACAAAACATATATATCTTTTATCGCCTAAGGCAGCACGATCTTCACGGATTTCGCTTTCGTAAGTCAAAGCGGAGGTGACGTGGTGTAGGGAGCAGTGCATTTCTGCTTTCGTGTGTGTGTGCAAAAGAGGGAGAGAGAGAGAGAGAGATTAGGATTTGTAATGTAGTTTTATCAATTGTTGAGTCTTATTGGTACGATGTCTGCAGTGTGGCAGTTTATAGTGATGTCTATCAGTGGAGTATCATGCCGCAGACATGTAGCATGATGTCCCACCCAGTCACACTATCCTGACACCAGTCCGATCAGTCCTAAAGCTAACCTTGTAATGCTGAGCTCCTAGCGAGGAAGCTGTTAGTAAAGGTTTTGTAAGTCTTTGGTATGAAACGAGGTTAAAGCCCACGACCTCCCACTTCCGAGCGGACGCTCTAACCACTAGGTCACCGGTACGGTCTTCTGCTTTTGTTGTTAGTTGCATTCAGTAGTTAGTACTGTGCGTTATCAGACCAGTAACGGGAGAGATGTCTGCAGTGACCATCTGAGAGACGACAATTTCTATACCGTCTATAAAATTAAAGAGTTACTTGGTATTAGGACCATCAGACGACTCCTACCAAATGTTGTACCAAGTGTTTTCTGGCCAGTTACTGACACCGTGAAAACCAGATCAAAAACTTGTTTGTCTTGTCCATGTTTTGTATATACTTTTCAAAAAGACTTATTTAAGAGTCGAGAGCGCTCTGGCTTGTTAGATACTAGTTTTGCTCTGTTCGTTGTCAGTTTATTGCACACACACACACACACACACACACACACACACACACATATATATATATATATGAACATATGTTGCATTATGTGTTACATTATGTGGTGCATGTCGATGTCACAGCGAACTTTCCATTCATTCCCCATGTTTACATGGCGTTTATAGCTTCATAGTTCATATGGACTTATAAGGCCTCGCAAATCATACCAGCATATTTGCCAATAATTAAGTTTTGTAATTATTCATTGCGTAAAAACCACCGTGTATTGGTAATATGTCAAACTTTATGATCAAACCTTAGTTGTGAAAGTAATCAAAAAGGTTTGGTCTATTTGTCAACTATTGTTCAGATATGTAAACTTATTTGTGAATATCATATCTACTGCAAAGGCATGAAACACATTTATCATGCCCTTATTACAGGGACTAGGCACACCAGCATGCAGTATTGCTATTCAATGTCAGACGGATAGGAAACTTAAGACAAAACAAACAAGCAATCGAAACATATGACATCTTACACTGGACAACAAATTTTTACAAAAGTCATGTTACTGAAATAAAATTAGTCAATTCTTATCAATTTTTATGTGCTGAACACGAATATGACAGTCAAATTGCAAAATTGGCTCTAGTTTTTTTGTAATCTGCAAGAAATTAATGTTTACATAACGAAATGCATTCCAATAGAAAAGGTCAACTGTAATAGCCTACCTATAAAAAATCAAGTCATTGACTACATCTTAGATTTCTTCGCCTGTCTCTTGTACAGCTGTTCGGGAGCATCTCTGAGGAGTGTCCAGCAGTAGTCAGCCAGCATTGTAGTGGACCATTTTCCCTGGTATCTTTGTTCCATTGTTGCGATATCTTGATGAAAACGTTCGCCGTGTTCATCACTAACAATACCACAGTTGCTAGGAAAGAAATCCAAATGGGAATGAAGGAAGTGAATCTTTAGAGACATATTGCAGCCAAGTTTCTTATACTTCATCAACATGTCTTCTACTAGTTCCTTATAGTTTTCTGCCCTAACATTTCCGAGGAAGTTTGTAGAAACTAGGCGAAAAGCATTCCATGCTTGTTTCGCGTCACCTTCCAGCAAGTTGTTGAACCGGTCATATTTGAAAAGCTCTCGAATCTGAGGACCCACAAAAACTCCCTCTTTAATCTTTGCTTCGCTGAGTCGAGGGAATTTTTCATGCAGGTATCGGAATGCTGGCAAAGTCCGGTCAATGGCTTTCACGAAGTTCTTCATCAAACCTAGTTTGATGTGAAGGGGTGGTAGCAAGATTTTCTGAGCCTCAACCAGAGCTGGGTGTTGGATATTCTTCTCTCCAATGGCTACATTCTGCCTGTGAGTCCATTCCTTCCTCATGTAGTGCATTTCCCTTGCTCGGCTATCCCACTCGCATAAGAAACACATGTATTTTGTATATCCTTGCTGCAGTCCCATTAAAAGGAGAACTACCTTCAAATCACCACAGAGGTGCCAGCTGTACTTGTTATACTCAATGGAATTCAGTAGCTGCCTTAAGTTATCGTATGTCTCTTTCATGTGGACAGCATACGCTACTGGAATAGATGGAAGAATGTTTCCATTGTGCAAAAGCACAGCCTTGAGACTCAGTTTCGAAGAGTCCACAAATAGTCTCCATTCTTGTGGGTCATGAGTGATTTTTAAAGCATTCATGAGGCCCTCAATATCGGAACAGAATATCAGATTACTTTCCTTTCTGAAGAAAGGCTCCAATTGCTGGTGGCGCTTTCGATATGCAGTAATTGTGACATCTTCTTCTAGAAGATTCCATTGTTGGAGTCTTGATCCTAGCAATTCTGCCTTGTTCTTTGATAAGTCCAAATCACGAATCAGGTCATTTAGTTCTTCCTGTGTTATTCTGTGTGGGGTTGATGATGCACCACAGTGAAAATCTGGATCACTGCATGCTGATGGACCAGGAGAAGAACAGGTCGACTCACCTTTGTCTTCGTCAGATGAATCAAGAGAATATTCTGCTGGAGGTTCTGGAATAGGAAGTCCCTCACCATGTGGAACTGGTCTCAATGCAGACGGAATGTTTGGGTAGACTATTCTCGACTTCTTTCGCTTCGTTATTCCGCCGGAAAGAGGAGGAACCAAGCAGAAGTAACAGTCATTTAGGTGGTTGCTTGGCTCTCTCCACACCATTGGGACTGCAAACGGCATTGATGACCTTTTGCAATTCAACCACTGTGAAAGCTGTGTTGTACATGTAGCACAGCATATATGCGGAGCCCAATGCTTGTCTTGGTCACCAACCTTGCATCCGAAGTAAAGATGATATGCCTTCTTCACTTGAGAATTGATACTTTTCTTCTGGTTGGCAAATGTCACTTCCCCACAAATATAGCAAAAATTGTCCGCGGTATTAACACACTTTCGAGGCATTACTGTTCTTTATTGTACGTAAATGAATAAAATAATAAGTTTTATGTAACAGTAGCTTGAACTGTCTCGCACAACGTCTAAAATATTTTAAATGCTGAACCTATCTGATTGGGCTTTATATAGTACACTGCTTACGTCAGCTTCAGCAGCCGCCTGGCATTAGTATAATAGGCCTACACATGTATAGTACACTGCTGACGTCAACTTACTTCAGCAGCCGCATGGCATTAGTATTGCATTGCATCAGAAAATGATGCAATCAACTGTGGATGATGTGAGCATGATGGTATTATGCAATGTTACATCATTATTCCGGATGTTGCTGCAGTCCTACTGGAGAAATTTACACAGTGAAACATAGAAAATGAGGTATATGAATATCTTCAAAACGAGAGCCAATACAAATTTTTCACGGTTATATTCGTGTTCGGCACACCAAAATACTACAGATTAGGGCCTTTTCAAGTCAGTAATGATTTCACTGTTGACCAGTGTTATTAACTAATATCAATATGATTATGTAAGCCTTTTGCTCGGTCGACCAAGAACTGTCAACTTATTATGTAGCAATGATACACTTTAAACGAAACACAGTCATGAGAAATCCTCATCTGTGTGAAAACCATGATGATCACTATTCACATATCTAAAACTTTACCTGTGACACATGGTTGTCAATTACATGTCCAGCAAGCAAAGAGAAGGAGGAAATGTATTGCAAACTTTCATGTACTTATCAGCATTCATACATCACACTCATACAAGAAAATGGGCTTATCTGTTCAATTTTATTTATGCAAAAGTCCATTTTTAAGATGTTGGTAAGCATACATAAGCTATGTAAGGGGACGTCACATTGCAAGAAATAGAAGTAATGTTAAATTTGCTCAACACATTTACTTCTTTTCTTCATAGCAATGAAGTGAAGAGTAGTTACGACATGGAGAAAGAGGTGGACACTATTACTACATACACGCATGTTTAGATACAGAAATGGATATGAGAGAATATGAGAGCCACATACTATTTTGATGTGTGACATGAAGCCAAGGGTATGTAGATATTTCAATTTGTACTACACTGTATGTTTAAAGTTATATTAAAGTTAGACAGTGAACATATCATTAGGAATACAGTCAGCCCAGCATTAATATTTCAGCCCCTCCTCCCCGCCCCTATTACATACACGCACAGAAGGGAGAAACTAACAAAAGCAAAGCCACTCAGAATTGACTTATTGTAATCAAACAAAAGCCAACACAGAGTCGTTTTGGCAGCACATATTCATATATTGCAACAAAAATTATTGTTATTAGTATTATTGTTAGCGTCATTATTCTTATTTTTCTTATTATTATTCATTAAACTTTGATTTATATGTATGTCAATATTAATACTGTTTAAGTCTTGTTTCCAATTCCATCAGTTCTCTTTGGTAAATCGTCAGTGATAATACAGGCAGTGGATGACATTTTTCAATTTCTTGAATTGCTGGAACGCTGGAAAAAGTGGTCAGGAAGCCCGAGTCAGATGATATAGTTACTTCAACCTCTCTCCAGCCATGTATCTGTTATAACTGAAAATAGAATATACAGCAAATTTTTAAACTTGAGTAAAGCTATGTTATTTCATATATACAGGTTTTCTGTTACTTATTTCATGTTTGCCGAGTCAAGGCCTTTAGCACAAAATTAGATTTTACTACAATCATTGTTAGAAAGCTAAATAAATCAAAAGTGAACATGAAGAGACAGCTGTCGTAGTATAGAATACGTTCAAGAAATAAAATTATAGAGGATTACAGATTTTTTCATGAGAATATCCAAGATAATGGACGAATGATTTTGGCAGGATCTATTAACAATATTAAAGGTTTGGGCTAAAATTCCACACTCAATAAAAGAAGGATTTTACGAAAAAGAATTTTAAGCATACTTTTCACATGTGTATAAAGCAATCACTTGTCCCAAAATTGACCCTGATAGTGGCAACATAACTATTGTAAGAATATTTTGCTAACAAGTGTTCATGTACTCGGACAGAATTTCCTTGCAATTTTCATATTGCTGTCTGTAGGCACAGTATGCTGCATCCAGGACGTATAAATCCATGCAAACTGTACGAAAGTTTGGATGATTAATAACGCAATCCACCTTGACCTCCCCAGTCTTATCCAAAATCTTATTAATCTCTTTACAGCGTCTACACTTATCAACTGTTTCTTTACTGCTGCAATTTCCACAGGTACACCAATATACATGGTAAATACACCCCATCATTCATTACTGTCTTAGAAAACTTTTGGATAAAATGTATACGAAATTATGAAATATATGTATATGTATATATGATGCATGGTTAGACTTTTATTCTGTATTCTTTCCCCATAAATTCGTATACTTCCTCTGCCTCTAGCATTATACACCTAGACCCACATAGAAAATATATGCTTGCTAAACGTGTCGATGAACCTGGTGTATAATTACAATTTCTTTTTAGTACAATTCTTCAATTTTACTATCTGTAAGGGTAGTAAATAATCACACCCAAATTACATTCGGGGTCTGCATTTCATCGCGGTTTAAAAGAACAAACTTAACTCATAATTTTAATAAAGTATTTAGTTTGATACCTCTTACAGTCTGAGTCTTAAGTGTTAAACTTTTAATATCACTAGTTAATGATAAACCAAGCCCACATGAAAATCTGCTCTGAAGACATCCTAATGAATTTAGAATTTCTAATAAATAATGCAGATGTTAGAATAGACAATGAAGATAAAATGGAGAGGCAATGACGATTTCAGATCAAATAGTTTATATGACTTCTAACCCGTATTTTGTTCTATGCTGCAAAGACATATAGATATAGCAAAGGTTAATCAAAATCAATTTCAACAGACTGGTTAAACTTATGTTTGACCTTTGATATCGTCTCAGAAATCTAAGCAAAGGGGAATGAGCTACAAGGCCAATTTTCAAAACAGGTAGCTGATTTGGGAACACCACCGAAAACACTTTATTAACATTTCAACAGATATAAAATTACAATTGATCTCTGAAACTATTTAATTCCGAGGCCTTATAAACATGCTCATGACGTCATATTGACTTTAAAAAAGCCATTTTGTGCTATAATTGGAGATATTTTGTAAAACTTTCAGGTGTTCTACATGCGACAACTAATTTCTTACTTTGTACACAATATTAAGGTATTTATAAATAGCGTATTAATATAACATAATTTTGCATATCACATGTGGCACGTGTGAGAAGATAAAAACTCCGCTAGCTTTCATTGATACCTTGCATTCCTATAATGACATTACGTGTTAGCGTCATCTAAATGGACGTTTCTGAACATTATTGTTTGGATATAATTCATCTAAAATGAAAGAACAATGCTTACAAGAAGGCAAATTTACATTATCAGCTTGGAAGAAAATGAAAAATGACCTTGTTAATTTGATGCACAATCATCTAGGAATAAAAACTGCTTGATATGAAGAGCAAATGCTATGGCGTATATATGCAACTTCAATATTGACATCCTTTTTAAGTCATTTAATATGAAAATTTAAATACGTGGGGAGAAAAGGCAGATATATGGCACGAATTTCTCCAACCGTTTCCTGATTATACTAACCAAATTTGAATATATTTGAACGTGGGGGATAAATGTTCTGTATTTGTTCAGTTCAAAAAGGTAACCTTGATGGGATATTGCTAAATTTTAATTGGTTATTCTGTGTCGATGATAACATTATACGGAGGATAGAGCAATGCGCATTGGAACAAACACGTTCAATAACAGGGCTTATTATTATTATTATTATTATTATTATTATTATTATTAATTTCATTTCATCCATTCTGGAGACCAGTTTTATACAAAATAGAAGCAAGTGCCTGTTCGCTCATTGTCTTGAAGATAAATGCATACAAATCTGTTATTTCTGGTCGGTGAAGTGATACAAGCGTGCTAAATATATCGAAGAAGTGTCCGCTGCCCTGTATAATATACTGCTCTGGTCACTATCGTTCTTTCTCCCTTGTAAAATTCGACAACTTAAATCAATTTTAGGATCAATCTTTAGCAAATAAAGCATTTTTGAGCATTAGTGATAGCATAAAGTGAGGTCTCTCATACAGCGATAGGTAAACAGTATAGATCACAATGTCTGTATTTCTGCCATTAGTAATTCTTCTGTATGCATTGTGTCAACATTCGGCTTTTATTAATTTACAAAGTGCGTGCACGCTATTATTTTTGAAGAAGATGATGAACAAATCCATAAATTACTTCTTCTGGGAAGATTCTTGCACGATTTTGACGGCAAGTCAGTATTTGGCATAAACAAGAGCGAAACATTGAAATGAAATCGGTAACAGAGGTAATCAATCGAGCCTAAGGGAAACAGACACATTATCAAAACACTTTTGCAAAACGAAAATCAATTTTCATTACACTTAGAATTATATATTACGCACGTTGTGTGTAATGAACAATTTCGAATGCATATGTTTTGGCACCATAAGCGATAGGAACATTTTAGCCCACACATCTATCATCCGTCAATGTAGGTACAAACACACATAAGTAACATTGGCTATTTAATGCACGCTTATCAATTTAGCGGTGTTCCTGGAAAAAATTGAAATACATATTTAAGGGAGACACAGGGGTATCTTCTAGCAAGAATGCTATGATTTTTCCAATATCAAATTTTGAGACTGAAGATAGGCTGAATGTAAACACTGCTTGGGGTGAAAGTGTCTTAAACGCTGGAAATGTGGACGCAAACAGTATGGTCATTTTACATGTTTCCTCAAACCTTTTCTCAAAATCATAATTTTCTTCATCTTCGTGATAGTGATGTGAAAATGAATCTAATTCTCATATTGCCAATTTGAGATCAAATCCACAGAAAGCATGACACTATCTTGATAGACGACACAAACGTTACAACATCAAGAAAAACAAATATAAACAATTGTTATTCAAATAGTAACTCTCCGTCTAAAGCAATTACTAATTAGACACATATAATATCATTTTTAAATACTAGATCCCCGATGGAAATTGTCCTGTGCAACGTCACTTAGTTCACTCGGATCATTTGAGCTGGAGCATATGACGAGATATATAAATGTATACCACATGCATTAAAAAACCCATGGCTTTTAAAGTGTCGGGATAAAGCAATATGATACACCATTGCTATTAGTATATCAAATTGTGATCCGTCCATGACACAATAAGACGCATATATAAACATTCTTGCAGTTGCATTGTGCTGTTTCTAGGCCTATACATCCATGATGAATTGTGCTCATTAATTATTACTGATGTATGAAAATAACTAAAGCAAAGTAATAATCCCGGTTTTCTAAACAAATTGAAAATGGTAGACAATTTCATCGATATCCATTCAGCTTTCCGATCCACCTTCCCTTTCATGCATAAGGTACAAAGGAAACGAAAATCTGGAGCGAGAGAGAAAAAGAACTTGGGCTGGATAAAAACCTTGAAAATGAACACCACGTAACCTACATGACTATGGTTCCCCATAATTCAGTATACACTTTCCTAGGGATTTATACAGAGAGAGAGAGAGAGAGAGAGAGAGAGAGAGAGAGAGATTGTTATTCGTCTGTGGACATTCCACTCTGGACATTCATTACAGACGCAGTATTGAATACATCAGAAATGAGGAGCAGTTGTATATTCCTAAGAAGGGATGATTACTGGGTGCAGAAATTTAGTTAAATCTAGATTAAAGTGTTGACAAGAAACTAAATTCCAGAGTTAATGTTTTATGATCGGATATATTAATTTAAAAGAGGTGGGTTTATTTATTTATTTTTGCAGGATGACATTTAAACCACAACTGTCTCGTGGGTGGCGCAAGATCGATATATCAACGTACTCATGTTCATGTCTTAATTTAACATTTGGGAAATTCTACGTAGAATAAATTGGCTATTCAGACATACGTGACCGTCTTTTTTACCGACTGGACAGACGGTCTTGATATTACGAGAAAATAATATGAAAACATAGGTTAGGGCACACCTGGCAACGTACATGCTCACAGTTACTGCCAATCAATAACGCATTTCATACGCTTATATCAAGCATTAAGATTCGGATAAAGTGATATGTTAACGTGTAGATAATTTAAAAATATCAAACCGCAAACATTGAATGTAGAGTGTATCATCTATATGCTAAACATTGGTATCACATAAGCTGAAACCGTGAGAATAATTCCATTAAACGTGAACTGCCCTTTTGTGTTTAGAAATATATTACGCATACGCTAAGAGGAGGGCAAAACAAGAAAAGTATAATCCATGTATCAAACATTCTGAAATTCTTCTGCTGCATTCAGTTATATAGATTATTGTGCAAGAAATGTTGAGACCCAGATGAAACAAAATTAAAGAAACATGTTGAATAGCACAATTAGTCACAAAACAATCAATTGAAACTATGTTCAAATCGACCACACTACATAACCGTTCAACACTGGCCCTGAATAGTGTATATTGAAAATATATCAATTTATATGTGGTCCATAACAAATTATTATTGTTTTGTTGTGCTTATGAAGCCATTATTCAGCACATATTGATATCAGTAAAACTGGTGGAGGAAAAACTCAGGAAAACCCTGGTAAAAACCACCGACCCACGGAAAGCTGCTGGCAAGCTTTATCGTAAACCCACATTTGCCAGGGACGAAAATCGTACTCACGCGGAGAGGCGAGATAGCAGTGGCCAGAGAAGGCGAGTATTTCAGACCATTCGACCACTCAAAGTATAATATGCTTTATATACACTCAGTATAGGCGTCTTACGGTAGAACCAAGGAAAGGTATCAATACATTAATACAACTTAGTCCATACAAATTATAACAAGGAATACTTTTTTAAAATCAGCATGGTAAAATTGCATCTGTTCATTAAGATCTTGTTGCATGTGTTGACATTATTTAATTTTGTTTCTCTCTGTGCTTGTTGCCTATTTTCTGTATTAGCTTTATCGGCACTTTTAACTTGTTATAGGATAGTTCATGTCGACAAAATGGAAGCTAAGTGTCTTTCCCAATGACCTAAACATGACCAGAGCTGGAATATTGGAATATGAGTTCGACCCTATATAAATTGAACTACCGCGGCTGCCTGATATTAAATGAGATACTTGCATATTCATTCACCTACGATGATAACCGTCGTTGTGAGAACTCTATAAAAGACATGTTTTAAAGTACGACATTGTTATGTCACGTTAAATTTTCATACAATGTATTCGTAGACACATTTTTATCTGTCAGTTTCTCAAAGCCTTGGAACTACTCTTTTGTAACTGCTTTTGCGAACCAGTTTATTTATTTTGATTTATTTTACGTTAAAATATGCGTTTCTTTTTAAACTTGCCAACATTTCTATATTGCCTTAAACAAAGATCCGTATTTCAATACAAAAGCCCAAAGTGAAAATATAATCCCTGTTCTTAAAACGAAATTGTAAAGCAGTGCTGAGCTTTTATAAAAGAAGCAGCTGTCTTTTCGGTAGTTTGTCTATAGTTATTAATTAATATTAGATTCTTGTATATATTATTAAGATCTAATCAGTGATTTTCTTTTCATTTATATAGGTATTTTTATTCCACTAGGAACCTTTTTGAAAAAAAAATAGCACACGTCTCCCACCTACCTGACATCAAACCTGATATGAATAAACCATTTTGCTATGCAAAGAGGACTTAGTCATACTATATTAAAGTCTCGTTTACAGGCTTATTGCAGATTTAATGCTAGGACATAAATTATTAAATTACTGTATTATATAAAGAGCTATCATTATTGATAACGGCAATAAATGGACATTTCTCTCATCGAAATTGTTCGCTATATACAGCGGACAATATATATTTCTATATGATTGATATTTGGGTTTATTTTATTTTCTTATAAAATATTGTTTTTTGCTTTTATTTCTTTAAAAATAATATTTTTAACTAATTGACTGTATCCTAAACTATTTTGAATAGTTACTTTCATAAAACTTTTATGTACTTTATAGCCTATAAATGGTAACATGGAGACTGTTTTCATTCGGAGTTATTTATCAGTAGCTTATCGGGGACTTCTAAACATTGTTATCTATATTTGATACATATTAATCAGGGGTACATCAAGGGACAAGATAATTTAATAGCAGACGCACTTTCCCGTGTATAACAATATGTTATTTCATGTACACTGTGTGTAAGTTATATGAGTTCTTTTTAACCAAATGTATAATTAACCTGTGGTGAAAAAAAACCTTTTTCATATAAAGTTTTGATTTTCTTTACGGGGGAAGTTATATGCATATTTGATGTAACTAAAATTTTAAAATATATATTTTTTTCTTTTTGATTTTTATTATATGTCAAAATAATGTTGTTTCGTTTGTTTGGATCTTATAAGTTTTCCAGAAAATAGTTTGACCATGACTGTTCATTTTAATAAAAACCAAATATTGACCAAATCCTAACCTTGATTAAAATTAAGTAGCTGCTAAGCATGTAAGTTTTATTTTAATTTCAAAATGATTGGTTGTTGTCGAGGTCATGATGGGACTACGTAATTTAAGAGTAAACAATTGTTTTGTTGTATTGCTTAGAGTAAAATGATTGGTTTTGGTTAAGGTCATATTAGGAGTATGTGATATATACACGATAACGTGACCTAACGCATGTCGATTTCACAACTTGGGGATTTTCCAAACTGTGGTTTAAAATACGATGTAACCTTTGTTTTGGCAAATTAATCTTAGTTGGGCTTTTTCTTTACACTGGAAAGTTTATGTTGTGTCGTTAGGAGTTATTTCCAGTTATATGGATTAAAAATTATTAATTCCTTTTTTCCCTGGAAAAATACATGTGCTCATAGGAAATTCTTGAACAAAGACAGGTCTTATAATACATTTTTCGGATTTCCTAAACCGGAGCGATATTTCATGTTTCTACAAGGAACTGTAGACACCAGCACACTACAGTTTACAGCATGCGTCATCGTCTTGGATTCTTCGTCGGGACTTGAACATTAGAACATGATATTATTAGGACTTCTAAAAAGTTTTCGGAGAATATTATTGGATTATTTTTGGATTTGATTCTTAAAACTGTAAGTTCATATTTTTTCATTTATACAGAATTTTTCCATCGAAATAAATTATTATGTTTTTCAAAGCTTGTTGTTTTCACTGTTTTTTGTGTTATTATTTATTCGAACTTAAACACGTAATAAAAGAGCGTACATGCTATACATATGTTCATGCCTGTGACAGAGGTTTCGTTTTCATAACGAGCGGCCTCAGGAAATTCTCTTCTTTGAGCTGTTCATAAAATTAAAATTGAAAATATTATATTTGATGATTTAAACGAAGACGATCGATAAATCGCAAGGAAAGTTGGGCTTTTAATCACTTAAGACATGCAATTTCTGTAACAATTATTGTAAAAGAGAGCTGCGACTCGGCCAGATACTATAAAGTATTTTATAATATTAGCGCTATTATTTCTGAAATCCTTCATCTTGAGGCCTCTATAAAAGACCGTGCAACATTTTTTCATAACTTCTCTGTGTTACAGATCTTTGACATACTTAAAACGCAAAGTTTGGCTAAATGAAAAAGTTGATTTTTCAGAATTTTAAAATAAATTTATGTCTGACAGTCTCGATAAACATTCTTGAACACGGCTCCATTTTAATGAGAATGTTTGAGCTTCCACTTTCGTATTGATTTGACGTGAAGAAAAAGTGTATTTCCTCCAGTTCAATAACAAGATCGTCAGATCAACCCAAGTTTGAAAGCCCAATGACGTTTAGGGCTGTGAAAGGTGTCTTACGGAGAAAAAAGTATCTATCGAAACAGACAACTGTAGGGACTGCAAATAACAATCACAAGCCACTTGCAAAAAGTAAATATTCAAAGGAAAATGCAGTGAAAAAGTAAGTTGTATTTAACAACATATTGATAGTTTATAGTTTTAGTATACATTTTGTAGATTATTTGGGGTCCAACCTGTATCCTGCTGTATCTTCACTTTTCTATACGTTTGACAGTTTTGCCTGTGATAATGTATTTTCTATCTACGAGAAGTATCAACTCCTCATTCTTTCTTATAATGTTGGAAATATATACGATTCTCATCCGAGTCTTTCCGAAATACAGTTAGGAACAAATGTGAAATTAACTTATTTACATTAGTCAGAAAAAGATGTTTTAGATATTCTAAGCTAATTTGAAAATGGTAACGTATGTGAAAATAACAATATATGTCACCAATTGTTTAAAGTAGCATTACCTTAATTTTTGAAACCATTTGGCCTGGAATTCTTATCTTACAATATTGAAAACACTATAGTTTTACCCTTAGCGACCTATATTTTTTCTGAAGTTAGGACGGGACAATCAAATAACGGTTATGTTTCCAATACATTCATTGTTACTTACATTTAATTGATTTTATGTACAAGTACTAATTAAGTTTTCTTCCTTTGTATTCAGCCTTATATTTGTTTCCAAATATTTTCTAGTATTTGTGAAACATGACATGTTTGTGTTTATATGCGACGTCTGTAATGACTTTGACCCTGTATGACATAGTTTGTTAAGTACATGGCTATATTGTAGAGATGCCTCTCATTTCATTGATTTGTTTTCATATTATCTTTCAAATATAAATAGTGTTTGTGAATACATTTATACATAGATATGATTATTATTTTGCTATTGTCCCTGAAGGCTCCATCCTTCATCTGTTATTGCTCTACATGCATATAAAGACAAGCTATGTCCTTGATGGCTCGTGATTGTAATGACCATTGCATGTAATAAAAATAAACTATGCATGAATAGTTTATATACAAAAAATAGAAAATCAGTTAATACAATGACTGGTAGATTTGAATTTTAATACAATTGTACTAAAACCAAGTGTACAAAAACTGATAAATATGTATTCAATCTGCATTAGTCCATTATTAGAACATGCAGATGTTTAGGATAGCGGTTCCTCCTCAGAATAAAAATAATTCAGATAAAAACGCACACGCTAAACCCATATTATTATACACAGAGTGAATGCAATGGACATAGTCACGATTGTTACTGACTGTGCACGTCATACACATGCTAGCAATACACATGATGAATGCTATTGATATTTACTATTGTAACTGGCATTACACAGTGCTAATTGTTACTGTTTGAATTATGACATTAATTTGGAATTTTTAATTGATTCAAGGAACTTTAGATTATATTGCTGTGGCACATCAAGACGGTTAAGATATGCTGGCAAGAAAAAGAGCAAATGCGACTGATATTTTAAGGAACTTAACATACCTTATGAGTAATACACATGCTAATAATAAACAGAGTGAATGCAGTTGACATGGAAACGATTGTAACTGACCTTGCACGTAATTTACATGCCAGTAAGAAACAGACGGAATGCAATGTAAATTGTGACGATTGTAACCGAATTTACACGTAATACTTATACTAATAATACTCTAGATGAATGCAATGGATATTATTACACTTGTAACTGATCTTGCAAGCAATATCCATACTAGTAATAAACATAATGAATGCAACTGACATTGTAAACTTTGTATCTGACCTTACACGTAATACTTATGCTAATAATAAACATAGTGTTTGCAAATTGTATATTCTTTCAGACATAAATATTGTGCTGTTTATACACTAACATCTGGTATATACTGGATCTTCACAGATACACCCTACTATGAGTAATTTATATAAGTGATACAGACAATAACAGCTACCACGCAAACAGTAAAAAGTTTTCTGGCTAAAGTGTTTTAAATATAGCAAAGTGTATGACCTTTTGAGTACGCCTTGGTTGCAGGAGGTACGACAATCTCAGCGTGGTCAGAAAAAATGCTTCTTAGACTCCCTCAAGTCATCTTTCAAACATTTCAACACTGATCCTAAATCTTTGGACGCTTTCGCGCAGGATTATTCCACCTGTTGCAGTTTCGTCCACCCTGGTGCTACAGACTTTGACCTGAGTGAGAAAAATTGCAAGGGCAGTGCAGAAACGCGATAATCGTAACTCTCATAAATCCAGCATATCTTGTCCAAGTTAAAGGCAAGCGGTATATCATATCACGTGTGCCACAGACAGTTCGGAACAAACTGGCCCGACCAGGCACTCAAGTACTCAAAAAACCAAACCAGTGATTTCATGGTCATCTTCGAACTTGATGAACGAACAACATATCAAAATATCTGTACTAAGTATCAATCTTCATTAATATCAGTGGTATAATTTTCATACTCTTTGCATAAAAATGAGTTGCGAAATATTCTGTTTTGGCAATATTATTAACAAGCATCATTTGTTGATTCTAAACGTCCATATCAATATCAATTATATGTCCCTTGCGATCATTTACGCTTTCAATAAGTGTAAAATTTATTTTATTTGGTAAACGTATCTCCATACCACGAGATCTGTTTATTTTGTCTTTAAGAGATCTGCTGTTTTTCGTCAAAAGATCTCATAGTATTGCAACATAACTACTAGCAATACATTTTCATAATCAATTACGAGTTCTTTATTTTAGCCCCAATCTTGAAGACACGTTTGCCACTAAAAAACGAAATTTGTGAACTAAGTGGAAACAAAAATAACAATAAAGGCTTATCCAACTGACCACTTTTATTATAAGCCTATTACATCTATATGTGGACATACATAATTGCGTGAATATATATGCAGATACTAAATGTGCTGCAAAACAGATCGTTACCATTATGTACCATATATCCTCCTCTGTTTGAAAGAACAGACATATCTGCTGCGGCGCTTAAACAATTAAACCAGCTAAATGCATGATCCTGATATGCCTTAACTCGTTTTGGTTTAGCTGCTAGAATGTCTTAATAGCGTTCCCCCAGACAACGAATTCTTATCACTCCGGAGATGGTGGTAGTCATTGTTTACAATGACTGGTTTCTTTGACATTTGATTCCAGCTCAATTGACCGTCATCATATTTTTAAGTCCCCTATGGCATGATTCATTCAAAATAAAATAGATAAAATACATTTTGAGTTCTCTTCAAAAGTGTCATCGGTTTTGTTTGTCACAACAGCTCTCTTTTAAAAATTTGACTGATGTTTTTTGAATTTACTAACTTTACAGCACTTAAAGAAAGACAGGTCTCCCCTAAAATAATTTTTGCGCTGATCGTTTACTAGAGTAGGTTTTCTTTACAATTAAATGGTTCAAAGTATTCATTGGAAATTGTTAAATGCGACGGATTCCAGGTACCCCCTGCCCCGACCCAGCGACACATATATTTATTTACACCGCCATCCCCACCATCAAACACTCACCCACCCCAAAAATATTCCTAGATTCGCCACTGCTCTTGAAGCAGTAACTTCACTGACTGACTGACTGCACAGTGCATCAATTAATATTATATTTTCTTCCTTCATTTGCATGCTACGGTGAATAGCTTAACTGATGGACAAAATCAATGTTTTATCCAAATCAAGTTAACATGAATAAACACGAAATATTAAGGGCAAGACATTCCTATGAGACCATGTAATAGCTAAAGGTTGATTTAACTAAATCTCTGAAAGTTTCGTTTGATGCATGCCTAGAAGTTTCTAATATCCATTATAAAAAATTATTTGGAAACGAATTGCATTATTGAGGTTTTATTTTACAAGTTGTTGTTAATTTCAGATGAACTCATCGCAATTATCCACCTGGCTCAGAATACATAGGAGATTACCTTGCAGACCTGGAGAAGCGGAAAACAAGTTACCTAAAAGGTATTCCCATTTATGAATTTTTAAACTTGTAAAATGGTTTTACATTTTATAAGGTCTCAAGAATAACACGAAATGTACTGATCGCAGCGATGATATTTATCTTTGTACACATCGAATAACGCCACGGTATCAACGACTTTTCAGATGTTTCATTAAATTTTACTGTGAATGCTCATGTCATACCGATTCACCACATCTCTATCTCTTTAATATATATGTCACATAACTGTATGCTATTCTATAAAGATAGCACTTTACAAGCAGGTGCAGAAACCAATACAATACATATTGCTTGTTTCTAAATATCAACAATTGTCAGCACAAAATGCATTTCGCTCGTATCCAAATGTCAACAATTGTCAGCACAAAATACATTTCGCTCGTATCTAAATGTCGTCAGTTTAGATTTGGGGGGAAGCTGCTGAACAGACAAATTATTATAACATTCATGGATGCGTTACGCAGATGGTTCACACGATTGCCATGGAAAAGTTCAAAGAGACATGTTCTCACTAAGACTAAGCGAACGAAAAAACTGTATAAAAGCGAATCAGGCTTACGAAAATTAATTCGTTGCTCCAGTCAGAACAGCTCTGTCTTTTCCTTACAGCCTCATTCCCCAAGATGTAGTCGTATCTTCACGGTTATTGGTGACACCCTTGTTAGAAAGCCTGAATTCCTTCTTCTCACTCTCTTTCTCTCTCTAACCATGAGCAAAGACATTTCTTAACTTATGAGTAATTCTTTCTCATAGCAAGAGATGAGAAGAAGGTTATGATACAAACCATATCATAACACATCCATCCATCCATCCATCCATCCATCCATCTATCTATCTATCTATCTATCTATCTATCTATCTATCTATCTATCTATCTATCTATCTATCTATCTATCAAAGCAAACATGTTGAGCTAAACAAGCTTTTAATCAAGAAACATAGTCAACTTAAATATAGAAAATAAACACTCCTACATATTAGGATGACTCCTACATGTAAGAAGGACTCGTACATGTTTGAATCACTAGTCGCAATTCACAGCATGAGACATAACAACACAAGCTAATGCATTCTTTAAATACTAAAAATGAAGGTTAGTCTTCTTGAAGAAAATTTAAGATTTTATCACTGCAATGCCTGCTAAATGTTCTATGAAAACGGACAAACTTCATTGTTACAAAAGATGAAAGTTTTCAAAGGGCTCATTTTATGGTCCCAACTTGTCGTCGCACAATGCGTCTGCAGATCTGGGTTCTGCGATCGTTTTGGGAGTAATCAGCACAATAAACATTATATTGCACATTATTCAACGCCAGCACATGGTCAGTATTGAAGAGGGTTTCTACTTATATGCGAGTAAATATTTTATTTCGACAACGTGCAACTGTCTTCGTCTTTTTATGTTACTCTCATTCATCCTTGACTGAGCAATGAAGCCCACGGAAATCTATTTTCTGTTTTAGAGCCAAAGTGATAATAAATTAAATTAAACACATATCTGGGGTAATCATTTACTACTTGACACAATTTCAGCTAATAAACGTCGTAATATTTACACCATTTTTAGAATGAAAGCAAAATAGACTTTGACGGACATCTGTGAAATAGACGTAATGAATATTGAGGTTGTCAACTTCACTCACAACCTTTTATGTTATTGATATGGTAAATAATTACCTACAGTATACAGATAAATTGTGCAACATTTCTTAGCTGATGAAATGAGACGAATTTAAGGTCTTAAACGCAGCAACGGAAAAGAGTAAAAATCCTTAATATTTTGTAAAATGAAACAATTTAGTTATTTCCCTACACCACATAGTGAAAATGTAAAAGAACGTAGAGCATAGTGATTTAAATCCCACACCATCCTAACACATTCTATCACAAGTAAAATTTAATCGATATCCTAATGAATTCTAGTGGTATTCCAAAGAAATTCCAATATTGAATGCGCTGATGTTCCTATAGTCTCCAATGTGCTACTGTGCTTATGACCTGGAATGTAACGATGTCTTAATAGTCTTGATGTGGCACAGCAATAATGTTCCTTGAATAAATTAAAAAATCCAAAATAATGTTATAATTCAAGCAGTATTGATTAGCACTTTGCAATTCCAGTGACTAAAGCAAATAAATAAATCCACCCTATTTCAAATCTAAACACAACACCAAGAAGTATTCTAATTTAGATGGTAATGTAGAAAT
Source organism: Sinohyriopsis cumingii (assembly GCA_028554795.2). NCBI lineage: Eukaryota > Metazoa > Mollusca > Bivalvia > Unionida > Unionidae > Sinohyriopsis > Sinohyriopsis cumingii. The sequence goes on along the minus strand of CM068826.1, from coordinate 46,935,707 downwards.
CAGTATTTTTGAAGTTATCAACACAAATGTGAGAAGTAAGACAGAATAACATAACCGGAATGTAGGTCTGTTTGCTCTCTGAATATTCAAAGTTGTGAACAAAATGAAGAATTTCCAAAGTGAAAAGTTATCTCACTCCTTCATTTGCATTGCATTTTGTTAAATTTTAATGTATGTATTAATTTATTTACTTATTTTTGTAGTTTCATTATAAATAGTATATGATGCAGGGAAGAAACTACTAATATGGTTCACACTTTTCCTGCCATAACGGTAACGGATGTTATTGATAGGCCCATTCTATTTTTATTGCACAGATAATAAGTTATATTGCGCATGATTTCTCTGAAAACGAATTGCTTGAACTCTGCTCAGGAGAATACTGAACTCACCTTTATTTGCATACTCCCGATGGGGTTTAATGGACACGACACCAGCTTGACTTATTGGTTCAGTTAGGGGCGGGGAACATGCAATAGGTTCGCCTTTACTGGACCTTATATACAAGATGACCAAACCGTGCAAGAAAAGAAATCTGTAATCATTCATCAATATGCTGACATTAAAAGGGATATCTCAGTTTCACACGCAGATAATGAATAAATAATAGATTGCAGTGGAAGCAAATAAGTGTATTTGTGTGTGTCTTTGTGTGCATGTCTTTAAGTGTGGCGATGATAGTTGCAGTTTGAAATAAGATACCATATAACAAGAAAACCTAAAATATTAATATACATAATTAAATCATTTCTGAAAATAAAAAGGAACATATAAACTAAAGTGATTTATGTTAGAAAACTAAAATTCTATTACATTTAGTGGGTAACTAGTAACATTTGAAGCTTCTGATCCATAACATTTGAACTGTCGACGTTCGACAACAATCAATGCCTTCAATACCGCGTCGTACTGAATTAGGTGTGATGAATATTTCATTGCATTTGATTGTTTAGTATTAATAACTCATTGAGACAAAACTGAGATGCTATCAGTATCTGAAGGTTTTGCAAAGAATTTATCAACTTTTGCTTGCCAGGAATCGTAATCTAAGTGACAATAAAAAACTATCGCACATTAATTGCAACAATTATAATTGTACCAATTCTGCCTGACACAATTATAATGATGGCCACACCATCTATATTTGTTAGAATTAGATTTTGCAGCCTCCATGGAAATGGAAAACGTGCCAAGAAACCTCAGAGCATCTAGCGAAGCAAGACGCTGTAAACTAATGCAAGGCTATATGTTTTTGATTGCATTTGTGGGCACGATACGACATATGATATACTTCTTTGATACAAATTACAATTTTTCATTTTAATAATTTGATTTTCATCTCACATGTTTTGCAGATGAACGTCTAAAATGTGTGCTGATATTTTTCCGCCGGTCTTGCTGTCAGCCGAACATAATTTTTTTTTTGCAGACAATTTTACGCAGTGTCGGTGTGAGGGTTAGAGAAGCCTGGAGCAAGGTTCTTTACTACCCACATCCATTATGCTAAATATAACAGTTTTTATGTCGATTGCATTAAAAAGGTGTTCCTGAAAAGAACAAAGTTCCCCACACACTGCACCAGGAAGCAACAGCCCCTTAAAGCAGACACAGTATTTACGGGATTTGCAGAATGTTAAGTGTACTTTCCCTTAATTCCTACAAAACAGTTTTGTTTCATCTTAATATATTTGCAAATGTTTCAGCTGTGAATGACTGAGGACACAACTATTTTGTCGCTACTCCTACAATCTGTGTTAAAACTAGTGTCCAAAGCCAAGTTTAGTTCTAACGAAGAGACAGTTAAGTGAAAAAATGTTATTAAAGGCTATTAAATTGTTTTCATTTCTGAGATAACTTGGTTATAATGTTCATAAAATGATTCAATTTTATTTTGTTTCCAATATCATATGTTCAAAAATAACACAAGAACAGCTAATAAAGAAACCACACACGTTCTATATAAGAGATCATTATGAATAGGAAAATCACCGACAACGGCATTATTAGAATCTGCAGGAGTTAAGAAAATACGCTATAAAAACTTTATAAAATACACCTCTAATTTACAAAAAATCAACCCTAGTGAATAGATTTTAAATTGGGTATTTTGCTTGAGAAGAGAGTTAATACAAATTTTTCTTTGAGCCCACTGCTTCCTTTGATTAAAGAAGAAAGAAAGAACAGTTTGGTTTGAGAAATGAAATCTCAAATATCGTACTCATTACTGCACAGATTGCCCTTTGTGAAAAACATTTTAATATCACTGGGCTATATTATGACTACATGAACAAATAGAATGCTGTAATTCTAAGCCAACGTCTAGAGCATTATATCTTAAAGAACTTTGCAGACAGCTAAATTAACCCTTTAGATCTATATTCCATGATAAAAGACACTACATTTACACCCGTATATGTCATACTAAAAGAATTTTACTAACATAAAATAATAGAAAATATGTAAAAGAATAATAAAGCGAAATGTTGCCCTAAATACAAACACCACTACATATAAAGTAAGGATTCATGATCGCTTAAATAAAAAATACAGGGATCTTTACATAAGGATGACAATTTAAATAATAAATAGTAAAATTATGATATTATTCATATTTAATTTCTCCGCATACGATTCGGCTCTAACTAGGGACAGCTTTGTACAAAAATCATATACATATCGTCCATGTGCATTGGTGCGTCGTGTGCACGTTTAGAATGAGATTTACCAGGACATTTATATAATGTTTTGAAATTACGCCCTAAAAGACTAATTTCTAATGAATTGTTTTATCATTGAAAATAGATCGATGATAAAAAGAGCACAAAACCATCATTTATTAAATTATTAGGCGCATTAAGAACCAACAGACACATGTCTGTTGGTTCATTGTCTAAACTTGGGATTAAAACTAACAGGAAAAATGAATACAGCCCTTCTACTCAATCAAGAAACCGTAAAACTAAAGAATAATGTTTTCCTCTGGAGCAATATGGAACATTAAAGAAAGAGAATTAACGTAAAAATAGACTCCAAAAGACTACTTAATTTGCAACTAATAGATTTATATAGATTATTATATTGTTTAAAGAAACAAGACAATAAAGCTGACTGGGCCAATTTATGGCGGCTTTACAGTGCTAGATGTCAGTAGCTAATGCTACAACGCATTAAAAGTCCAGTATGGTCATACAATGAAATTCTTATTCCTATGAGAAAGGCTTAGAATTCATGTTTAAAAGGCTTTAGGACGTTAGAACATAATCAGTGTCATGACACATGTGACCAGAAAAAAATATCTGAGTGTTCCTTGGATGAATATATTAGGACTTTAAATGCATGCATTACAATGTACATATAATTGAGTGATATGCATTTAGAAATTACAAAGGGGGAAACATAGAACAAAGGCAATTCAAACATTTTGAAAGATTAGAATTAAAAATAATTGACACGTACACAGTATTGTTTATTTAACCGAATCACAAGTCGCAAAGAAATGAATTTGTTTAGATAACACGCGTAATGAGATATTCAATATTCAATAAATAATATTACTGATCAATCCTATGGTGAAAAGATTTATTCAAAACAAATATTCAACTTTTGATAATTATTTTATTACTTTCTCATCCAGTGGATACTTGTTACGCACGAAGAACATTATGTGGTTGCTGTTTTTATATTCTAGAATTTCCCTTTTTATTCATCTTGTATTTTGTGATACTTATAACACTTCTGTATCGACTGATAAACATAGCAAAATCCCCATTGTTCTCATATAAATCAAGAACAATTGCGTTAAATACTGAGGTAATAACACATATATTTCGTGATGTTTACCTTTGAATGAAAACTTTGTTACATTTCGTACCTTTTGTTTTTGTGACATTGCTCTTAATTGTTGTCATGAACAAAGTATTAGGTTTCTACTCTATGTTGATAACTTTCTCTGAATTCATCTTCTGGTTCAGCGATTATAAGTTTAAAAGATAATGAATTTTGCAAATTTGTTCTGAATACTTTACCTGAGAATCAAAGAACATAAAACATGTGTGTGCATCTACGTTTCCTTTTCTGTTTATCTTCAGGCGATGTCCTTGTTGAACATGTGCTACAATAGGCACTCTGGCATACAATATATTTTCTTTCTTATTGATGTCGCCCTTTAGTCTCCTTTGTAAATATCTTCTGACACCACGCTGATAATATTATTAGTTAGATCTGGAGCAATTTTTATTTGCTATCTCTTGTTCATAGTTTACCAGTCGGGCATATAGTTCATTTGAGAAAGTTGCTAAATCCTAATCGTTTAGATAATGTTAATTTGCTTAATCTAAGCAATTATAGAATTGATGTCAATTTCATGGACCTAATCATCATTCCACTCATATTTATTTTCCTCCTGCTTTTATGTATCTTTTTATTATTTTTGATAAGTCATTCATGTTTTGCAAATTCAACAAAGTTGTCGTGTTAGCAGTTGACATTTCTTTTAGTTTTGTTACACTAGACTTAAAAACACGAAAAAGGCCTCTTTTGCTTGATAGTGTTGTCGTGTGTAATTATTTAGTTCGTTCCTGAATAGTTCTGATTGTGGTTGCAAAGTCCCACTGTCTGTGACTAATCTTAGGCTATATACGAATCTATCAGCGGCAACTGTTCAAATTCTTTTATGGATTAGTACATGAAAAGGTGAGAAAAAGAAAGCATAGATCAGGCAAATAATTTAAGGCATTTTTAAAAAACAAATTCATTTAATAACACCACAATTTAAAAAGACGTGAAATAACATTTAGTTAGATAAAACCTTTAAAGCGCGTTTCTTCCATCATCCAAACCTGTTTTTATTTTAGAAATGATATATTTCAAATATCATAAAGGAGTTTTATTAGATATTTACCATTAATTCCTTTTCCGTTTTCAATCTAAACAACTGGAAACGTACTTTTGCTGGGTCAAATCCACAATACATGTTATCACGTTAAGCAGTCATTTATTTGGAAGTATAGTTGTCAATTTTGTGAACAATATTCCAAAAAGTGAATCCAAATTGGCTTTTCATTACATGGATAACTAAACTGATATAACGTGTATCGGTGCGTTGGGAGAACCATAAAGGTGTACTGACGAATTGTCCCGTAATAAATACATTTAAGTTATGTTTCCAAATATGTGCTGATTTATTTCATTATGTGGCTAAATATTATATGGCTAAACAGGTTTTGTTATTCAATCACAAATATATATACAAGTGTACTTGACCACCTTAATGAAAAGCTTATGCAGATGCATGTCCATTCAGCATTTTCAATTTAATATTGATCAGTTCATGAATATTTTCTTGAAGCAAGTTTTAAGTTTCGTCGATGCAACTATTGCTATGATGCACAAACTTTGTAAGACTGACACTTGTCGGTGTGGAAATGTATTCATTACTTGACACTAGAAGATTGTATTGATTAATTAGCTGACGAAGGCGGTGATTTATGGACTCATTACCTGATGTTAGAAGTTTTTACCAACTCAGTACCTGACACGAGATGTGGTTTATTCATTCAGTATCTGACACAAGAGGAGGTGATGATTTGAATCACCACTAGACTAGAGTTGTTTAATTGATTCAGTACCCGACATAGGAGACGAGTTATTAATTCATTACCTGATGCTATAGCCATCCGTTATTTTCATTACCTGATACTAGAGTTGTTTTATTGATCTATTACCTGACACAAGAAGTGCTCAAAGAGTATTATTTGACACGAGATGTGATTTATTGATTAATTACTCGATACTTGTATTTATAGATTCATTCGTTGACAACAGATGTGATTTATTGCTCCATTACGTAACATTCATTCATCATCTGATACCACAGATGGTGCATTACTTCAACAACTCTAGATACATGATATTAGAGATATGTTAGATAAATAAATGTTTCTCGCTGTAAATAATATAAAAGGCACCGCGACTTCTTCTGTACTTGACAAACTGTAATTGTTTAAACAAATTGATGTTTCGCTTTACTACAAATTCACAACGTTGGGGAAATTAATTAAATATTAGACATTACGGGGACAAATGAAACCAAACTGCAGCTGTAGATGTAAATGACATTGACAATCCTACCTCTATGACCACGGTCATATCAAGTTATTTTCAGCCTCTCAAAATATCCAACCTGCGCTAATCATTTTGAACTTTACAATCCTTCTGCTTACAGCAGTGTAGTTCTATTTTAGTTTCGGTGACTGAGTTTAAACAATACTTCAGCTCCAAATAACATTGGATTTGGATGCCAATCTTGTATTTCTGACATTTTCCCCAAAGTACTACCAGACGTTCGTATTCAAGATCAATGATACTTGAATATTTCGTTACTAATGACACAGAACCAGCCTTCAAGCAAGCACCATAAATACAACAACTTTAAAAGAATAAATTATAGATTAACAAGTGCTCGTATTGTTTTTATATTTGTCTCTAGTGATAATTACCCTTTCAATGGTTTCCTTTTATAGATATGTTTTCGTCACGACATCAGTTCTCTTGCAAAGATATGTAAATGTAGAAAAAATATTATTGATATAATTATTTAGAAAGCAATTTGTTCCGAAATGAATTTCGTATTCTATAGAAAACACTGCATTGTCTGTATTGAGTTCTGTTTAATTTTTAGGCAAGCCTATTCTTCATAGGGTTATTAGATTGTAGTCTTTATATCCGTACATAATATAGATAAATATTCGTAAATTGACACAATAGTCGTACAACTTATCTTAATACTGAAAAGGTAACTTTTATGTCTTATCAAGGCAATAATAATAACGAACATGTGCCAATTTAATGCATTTACTCTGCTTCACTATGGCCCTTTTTCAAATATTAAAATTGTATTACATTGTTAGATACTTTTAAGAGGTTTTAAATTCCTTTACTTGTGGTGTACATTGTTTTACTAAATAAGCAGATGCTAACAAAAGACTGTTTGACAGACTGAATGTATTAATTAAAACAGAATAAAACCGGTTTAGGAAATTCAGGTTAATACATGATCTTGAAACACGACGAAGAATCAAACATGAAACAGACATAATGTGTCACCTAATATATTTTCCGAGTTGAACATTTACTAAAACACAATGATAGAAATATGCATGTAGTAATATCGGAACTTATATCTATGATCTTGGTACAGAACTGGTTGGTATTCGTTAAACATTTGCGTGATGCTGGCAATGATACACATGGTATCTTCAGTTAAATGATTAACCTTACCGTTTGAAGCACTCAAGGTAAGGATTGATATGTATGTTTTCCTAGAGGCTTTTAAGGTAACGATTGATATGTATGTTTTCCTAGAGGCTGTCAAGGCAAGGATTGGTATGCATGTTTTTATACAGGCTGTCAATGTAAGGATTGGCATTATGTTTTCCCCAGAGGCTGTCAATCCAAGGATTGGCATGTATGTTTTCCTAGAAGCTGTCAAGGCAAGGATTGGTATGTATGTTTTCCTACAAGCTGTCAAGGCAAGGATTGGTATGTATGATTTCCTAGAGGCTTTTAAGGTAAGGATTGATACGTATGTTTTCCTAGAGACTGTTAAGGTAAGGATTGGCATGTATGTTTTCCTAGAGGCTTTTAAGGTAACGATTGATATGTATGTTTTCCTAGAGGCTGTCAAGGCAAGGATTGGTATACATGTTTTCCTAGAAGCTGTCAAGGCAAGGATTGGTATGTATGTTTTTATACAGGCTGTCAAGGTAGGAATTGGCATTATGTCTTCCCAGAGGCTGTCAATGCAAGGATTGGCATTTATGTTTTCCTTGAGGCTGTCAAAGTAAGGATTGGTATGTATGTTTTTATAGAAGCTGTCAAGGTAAGGATTGGTATGCATGTTTTCCAAGAGGCTGTCAAGGTAGTGATTGGTATGTATGTTTTCCTAGATTACTGCTGCAAATATCTGAAACGAGGTTGACTGTTATGCATTAATAATTAACTATCATTAAAAGCAACACAATCTTGAGAAACCAGTTCTGAAGATAGCGAATTAATTCCCAAATATTTAGGTAAGATGGAAATGTATGTATGTATGTATGTATTTATGTATGTATGAATGTATGTATGTATGTATGTATGTATGTATGTATGTATGTATGTATGTATGTAACTATGTATGTAACTATGTATGTGTGTATGTATGTATGTATGTATGTATGTATGTATGTATGTATGTATCTATGTATCTATGTATGTATGTATGTGTGTGTGTATGTATGTATGTACGTACGTACGTAGTTATGTATGTATGTATGTATGTATGTATGTATGCATGCATGCATGTTTGTATGTATGTATGCATGCATGCATGCATGCATGCATGCATGCATGTATGTATGTATGTATGTATGTATGTATGTATGTATGTATGTATGTATGTATGTATGTATGTTTGTATGTATGTATGGCTATTTCTTCTTTCAAATAGATTTCAGTCAGTTATTTTTCATTTTTATACAATGAACATAGCTTGCCATTTATGGATTTACAACTCACTAAATATGTTATATATATATATATATATATATATATATATATATATATATATATATATATATATATATATATATATATATATATATATATATATATATATATGTATGTGTATGTGTGTGCGTGTGTGTCTGTCTGTCTGTATACTGAACAACCGGGACATTGGGTCTTCTATCCTTCCCACAAGAGAATCCACAAGAACACATGGATATGACCAGTGCATTTGACAGAAAATCAGATCGACCACATCTGCATATCCGAGAAGTTTAGAAAATCCCTGATAGATGTGTGGGTGAAGAGGGGAGCAGATGAGGGATCTGACAACCACTTAGTTGTCGCAAGGCTAAAACTTAAACTGAAGAAGAACTGGATGCGCACAAAAGAATAGAAAAAAAATTATAACATCATGCTGTTGAAGAATACAGGCTGAAGCTGAACAACATGTACCAAGTGCTAAAAGAGCGTCCTGAAGATGAGGAAAACAACGCTATACAGATCGCAGAAAGTTAAGGGGGCAACAGATTCATCATGCCAAAACGTACCAGGTCCTATGAAGCACCAGGAGAAAGAACGGATATCAGCCGAAACATTGCGCAAAATCCAGGAGAGGAAACAGAAGAAAAAATCTTTTAGCAGCAATAGGACAAGGGCTACAAGAGTAAAAGTACAAAAGAGTACACTGAGATCCATAGAAAAGTAAAAAGAGCCATCAATATAGACAAGAGAAACTATGTTGATGGACTAACAGCAGAGGCAGAAGATGCGGTCGGAAGTGGAAACATGAAGAAGCTGAACGACATCACCAAGAAGCTGTCTGGCAAGTACAGCAAAATAAAGAGACACGCAAAGGACAAATAGGGAAAGACCATATCAAGTACAGAACAGCAAATGAATAGATGGGCAGAACATTTTGAAGACTGATGATCATGCCAGTACCACTAAATTCCCAGAAGTCCACCCAGTCAACGCAGATCTTCTCATAACCTGTTCCAATCCGACCAGAGACGAGATCAGGAAGCCATCACCCAGCTGAAGAACGGAAAGGCAGCTGGACCTGTAGACATCGCAGCAGAAGCATTCATAGCAGACCTAGAGGCTTGAGTGTAAATGCTATACCCTCTCTTTGAGAAGATCTGGGAGGAAGAAGAAATAGCGAGTGACTAAAAGGAGGGATACCTCATCAAGATCCAAAAGAAAGTCGGCCCCAGCAATTGCTCCAACCACAGAGGAATCGTATTCCTGTCAGTACTAGAGAAAATATTCTCACTGGGAAAGGATGAAAGATGCCGTCTATCCACAGTTACGAGACGAGCAAGCCGTCATCTGATAGAACAGATCGTGTACGGACCACATAGCTGGTCTTCGCATCACAGTCAAACAATAATTGGAGTAGAATTCTTCGCTCTTCGACAGCGTGGACCGAGAGAAACTCTGCGCCAATACACCATCCCAAACAAGCTGGTGAACTTGATCAAAACGCTTACAATGGAATGTCCTACAGATCTTCTCATTACCTTCACATTCATGCAGGACAAGACACATAGTTTCCTAGTGCGGACTGGTGTGAGGGAAGGGTGCTTGCTGTTGCCGTTTCTTTTCCTTCTCGCCATCGACTGTATTATGAAGACGTTCACCAGTGAGAGGAGAAATGGGATCCAGTGGACATTGTGGAGCCACCTAAGTGATCCGGACTTTGCCGATCACCTAATGCTCTTGTACCACAGCCAACAGCAAATGCACGACAAGTCCGACGTACTGGCAGCCACATTAGCAGAGGTTTTCCTCAAAATCCACAAAGACAAATCCAAGATCCTCAATATCAGTTATGTCAATAACAACTCAATAACCCTGCAAGGACGTCCCTTGGAAGAGTTGGAGTCCTTCAAGTACCTGGGCAGCATTATCAACCAGCAGGGTGGCACAGACGAAGACGTCAAGGCAAGGATAGGAAAGGCAAGAGCAGATTTCATTCAGCTGAAGAACATCTAGAGTTTCCAAAGAATCGTCCTTGACTGCTAAGATCGGACTGTTCAGAGACCTGGCGAACCACCATGTCGACTCTAAACAGAGTTTTAGACCTTCATCAACAGCTGTCTAAGTACAATTCTCCAGATCCGCTGGCCAGATGCTATCAGCAACTCCATCCTGTGGCAGAGAACCTCTCATCTTCCGGTAGAAGACGAGAGCAAGAAGAGAAGGTGTGGTTGGACAGGACGCACCCTACGTAAGCCGCCATCCAACATTACCAAACAGGCACTGAGGTGGAACCCTCAAGGCAAGCGGAGAACTGGCCGACCAAGAAACATCCGGCGACGTGACTTTGAGGCGGGTCAAACCTGGCATTAGCTCGAGGAAATGGCACATGACAGAAGTCTCTGGCGATCATTTTGGGCAACCTATACCCCGGCAGGGGTGACAAACAAAATTGAACTTAACAGAGATTAAGAGAGGAAAGAAAATGAAATTTGAATTATTTACATTTGACATGGACGATTTAAATAGATTATCATATTGGCTTTCACTTGGAACAGTGGTCAATAATTTATATGATATAAATGAAATGGGTCCATTTCCATAGTATACTGAACAAGCATACTATCATATATCGTTTCCAAGTTAATTTGTTCTTCTGTACATTGTGTCTATTCTTTCAAGCACCAAGCACATGAGTGCCTGCCAGGATATGAAGTGATGAGTTATTGTCCTGACAAAACAGCCAATTAGAGTTCTGTATGTCTATTGCATCTATTGTTTTTTTCAAAGATAGTATTACGTTCATTGTATATGTCTTGACAGTATAGTAACATATAGTTGGCTCTGTAGTCAGTCTTCTGTAGAGTTTATACAGTTATATTCATTTTCTATTGAAATTGAACACATTTTTAAATAGGCAATGTTACCGAAAGTCCAAGTTATATTAGGGAAACATATACCAAGCTTCCAGACAGCAAGTGGTTGAAGATTAGTATGGCCTCTTGCTGAATATAAAAGTTCAGGTCTCGTTTCAAGTTTAGATCTCAACATTGATTATTCGCAGAAGTGAATTGCCATTTAAATATTCCTTCTCCAGACTGGTTTCGGGACACGTTAGCTTTGATCTGGATAGGAAGTCTTTGAGGTTTTTGGTCTCCGGTAGGATACTAAGGGTTTGTTTGGGAAAAATAACTTTAGTGTGTTTCATGACTTAACGATGAGCCGGTGTTTACTAATGATGTTACCAAAGTTGGGGTTGTCTGGATGGTAGGTCAGGATAAAGGTATCCGATCAAACGTTTCCTTCACTCCATATTTTAGACGGTCATTGCAGTTCGTTTGTTTATCCCTTTTATTAACCTCCGCTATCAGGTCTTTGTCGTAGACTTGGTTAATAAAATGTTCGGATAACTCTTCAATTTCTTTTGTTATGTTACATTGTCGAAGCAAAATATGCGTATCGTCAGTGACTGGCTAAATGGGATATTTCGAATGCAGTGTTTCGGATGACATATGGTTGGAGAAGATAACGGTGTTGAATTATCAGTTGGTTTTGAGTAGATGCCCATATGGGGTTCGTTTTCTACTAGTCTGGTTGTTGTGTTCAGGAAAACCGCGTTTTAGTTGGATTCTTCTGCCGCGAATTTTATTGAAGAATGGAAGGTGTTTGTCTTTGATACGAAATCATCCAGATGTCCTCTTCAACGTTTCCTCTTCATTTCTATGTCATCAATGAAGCGTACCCACTAGTATGGTGTACGTTCCACCGGTGCTAAAAGCTGACCTTAAAATTTTCGCATAATAATATTAACATACGAAGGGGCTATTTGTGTACCCATTGCGTTTCCACTGATTTTGAGGACGTTTTGTTCGTTAAATTCAAAGTTATTGAATTTTAGGGAAAGGTCCAGGAGTTGGGCTAGGAAATGAGTTGTCGAATGATTTGTCTACAGTTAGTGTTTCCCATGCTTCCCTACACGCACGTTTCCCTTTGTTGTGCGGTATGTTTTGTATACAAAGATGTGATGTCTAAGGAAACATACAATATATCTGGCAGTAATGGTTCGCTTCCTTTGATTTTTATGAAATAATCCCTGGTGTCCTGAATATATGAATCAATTTATATATGAAATGAACCGAATCTACTTATATCCTTTCTGTTGGATCTGGGGCCCCGAGTGGCCGAGTGGTCTAAAGCGCTCGCCGTTACTTATCACTGACATCTCACCTCTGTCTGCGTGAGTTCGAGTCTCAGGCTCGGCTAACGTTGGTACGTGAGAAAGCCTGCCAGTAGCTTCTCGTGGGTCATTGGTTCTTCCAGTGGTTTTTCAGGGTTCTTCCTCCACCAATTATACTGGCCGCCATGTATAGCCTATCCTGAGATGAAAAATGGCGGTAAACCCTACAACAACAAATAAAATCTGTTGGATACCCGTTAACGGAGATTATATGCCTGCCCAGGTCTCCTTGTTTGTGGATTTTAGATTAAAGATAAATTCTACCTGCCTTTTGGGTTTTCTGGGCTTACGTAGCTTTTCGTTTTCTGGTCTATGTGTCAGTTTCGGTTCGCCTGGTCAATAATATTTGTAATATTTTTTGCATATTCCAGTGTAGGATCATGATCTAGTTTTTGGTAGAACCTAGTGTCACTTAGTTGCCTATTTGGCAATTGCATCCCACAGAATGTATTCATTATTGTAAATAATACCAATTGTGAACTAAATATAATAATGGGCGTTAGGATGCAACAAATAGTGGGTAACTGACAAAGCTTTAACTAGTAAAACGTTCATTGTCAAAATCGATACAGTCAAACGTTTCGTGTATGTGTTCTCCAGATTAAACAACAGCAAAACAATTGAGCTGGAAATACATAAAAAAATAATGGGTCATATTTCATACGAGAGTATTCACACTGCTCCTTGAAATCAAGTGCTCTTAAACATGCAGTCCAGATCTATCAATCTGTTAATAATATAACACAAAACATTTTTCTGGTCTTGTGTAAGAGAAGTATATATCGATTGAAAATGATCAGTGACTAACTTCAGTGAGGTTGATATCGTGTGCTTGACCGTTGTGCATAATAGAGGGTAGAAACATACGTGACTATTGTCACTTTTATGTAAAGACCTTTACATAATTTGTATTCAAGCCTTGATTATGACTTAGACGTGCATGGTAGCATACGTTGATACAGTTTTGTGCAATTTGTCATTAAGATGATTGAGTTTCTTAAGAAATGCTACAGCGACATAGGTCAAATGGGGCTGAATACAGGAGATTTTGTCAACAAAAGTCTTCCTTTCTGTTTTGATATCAGTCCGAGGAATCGTCTTATACATAACACAATACTTTTGGACTTGCTAGTGATCTTTTAATATTATTTGAGATTTATTTCACACTACTGCAAGTTCGTTATATATTTTGTGTTTCTATTATAGGGAAATAAGCTATTTTGTTGACTTTTACATAAATGTGTTTGTGTTTCTTCTATCTGTCACATAGTATGAAACCATAAAGGCGTATCACAAATTGAAGACTCGTCTGGGATCTGAATTTCTTTATAATATTGTACTGAAACAAAATTGCTTTTAAACTTTAGTTTACTTTGTGTTGGAATTTTCATTGTCATTGGCACAGATTTTAATTCCACATATTTGAGTAATTTTATAGAAACCAACAACAATTTACAACGTCTTACACAGAAAGGGTTAGAGAGTAAAATAACTGACGCGATTCTATAGATTGGCAGATATTATGTTGAAGAGAAATACAAAGGCTGAACAATAACGAGAAAAGGGAAGCACATATGTGTAGTAAGACGAGAGACTGACGTGGAGACATACTTTATATTTAAGTTAAATAGAATAAGAAAAGAGGAACTCAAAGGCACATGACAATTTCGCTCTGTTAAACACAGCGTTAGGTTTTGAAGTTAATAGAAACATTAATGTAACGTCGCTCTCTTAGTAAGAGGGGTGGTTAATTGGATTTGGCTGGAGTTATCTAGAGGATGACCTCCCTCGATATTATAGCCCGCTGGGAGTGGAATATAGAATTTCAACAAATATCTGAGCAAGAATACTGGGAATAAATAATGTAATACGAGCCCCCTTAGACAAGGATAATAAAAAATGTAAGAAAAACAAATGAATAGCGGCAATTCCAGTTCAAGCTATATTATTTCAACAGATGTTAATAGCATTGCCTAATTTGGATTTATTTCATCATAAAAACGATTGATGAAAAGTGCGCAATGTCCACAACTGATTGTATCCTCTTCCTCCCGCGACCATGTATCAACGTCTTCTTGTTTTCTCTACGCTTCACCCCTTTCTGGACTTCCTAGTCCATTATTCTGAACTCGTCACTCCTTTTATTTTGGAATTCCGTCTTCGGATTGTCCCGCCATTCAACAGAAAGCTGTTTCTTAAAGGACAAAATGACCCCATAATCTTTGTTCTACATGTACATAAAATTCTCTCACTTACCTTACTCAGAATCATACTAGCTCTCCACACTGCATACATTCTGAACTAATCCGATAGAACATCATTCTCGCTTTACAGCGACAGTCCATAATTACCACGTTAGCGGAATATCTAACGTTACCGTATCTCTTTATCTGCGCTACAACATGCATTTACTATTGCCTAAAATTCATAAAATTATAGCTCACAGCAATCCCTAACTTACAAGTGTATATAAACTTTACAAAATCAGATATAAATATGCGATTATAGTTAACTCGCGATAATTAGTATCGTCCTAACAGACGAAGAAAGTTATTTCTATGAAATCCTACGCAAATGAAAACGTGGATAGCATGCAATCGTCAATAATATCAATGAACTAGTAACTGTAAAATTAGAGAGATACATTGCAGAACAACTAAATTATCAACAGATTTACATGAAATTAAATAAATGAAACATAGGTAATATGAATCTTAGTCATAACGAACACGTTTGCATAAAACAAACGCTTGAAATAAAGAAAATTACGTGTGAAATTGATATTGCGTACCTTACTGCTGTTCTCTTTTAGAAATTGTGCGTCCTAATACTAAACCCTGTCTTTTCTTACAAGATAGCCACCTGGTCCGCTTTCTTTGTTTAACGGGAAAACACTATTTTTTTAGGCGTCCTCAGAGCCAGTTCTCCTTTTTCAGGATTTTCGACTGAAGAATTTCGACTAAATGTACATTACTTATAAAGTGTACGCCTTAATTTACCATGGTAAGCAGTGGCTCCTAAATCTAACCAAAATAAGCATTTCTTTCATCTGATATTATACAACTTACGGTGCACATCAGTTTCCTTTAAGAAATGATAATTTGACATGGGATGCTATCGGACGGTCATGTATCGTAGCTCAAATGAAAAATAAATCAGAGACACCGTTGCAATGCCCTGGTCGTCAGTCTCACTCAGTCATAAATTATATCCTTTCAAGTCTTTACACTGACATGGGGGAGAAAAGGAGCAAGGTATAAGTGACCATTCACAAAGATTTTTCTGGCTTAAATGTGATACAATTTCAATGCTCAATGCTTTAAGGTTCAATCCAATTCAACTCTACATAGGCTCCCCTTTAAGAGTAAAATCTTGGACTTTGCTCTCAGAATTTAGGTTAATACTCCTTTTAACGAAAAGGTATTAGATAAATAGGTTTTCTCACTTGCAAAAATTGAATAAAATTTGAAATGACCAAGACAGCTTTGGGGTATATTATTATACAGTACAGTAGAATCTCGTGAATTCTACACATCATTGTCGGTTCAATAAAGTGCTGATTATGATGTTGTTAGAGAATGCGTCTTGAAGGGTAATGAGGCATGTCGACACATGTTTAGGAATTGCAGAAAAAAAGCTGGAGAAAATTTTTCTAATTTACATGAAAAACTTTTTGAAAGGTGGTGCCAAGCCAAGAATGTTAATCAATATTACGATTGCATTAGACAGATCATATTAATTAACGAGTTCAATAATCGTATCCAGTGATGTCAAGACAAAAATGATCATCAAAAGGTAGGAATTGTGGAAAACTATACTCTTAGGAGTCTCGTAAGAGTACTTTCAACCTCAAATAGACACACTTTGTATAAATCAAACTTCTGACAGGACAAATCAGAAATCTTTATGTCTTCGTCCATGCATTTATTGTAAAAGAAAAAGCAAATCATGTGTGAATGCTACGAGTTGAAAATTAGGCCATATGATAACGGCGGAGCAATTGCAAATCCCGTTATTTCAAAGCTGCTTATGTCCGGGTTTGGTATTAAAACAATACATTTGTTTTTTCAAACAGATATCTAGGCCTATCGCTATTAAAGTATTAAGAAACACTGGAATTTTTAAGAGTCTTTTGATGTCAGGTTCTAGGCGTCTGTGAAGTCTTTTTCAAGTGCAAGTGTCTGTATTTACGGACAAGAGTGTTCCTCAACAACCTCATTTACATCTTGGTATCAAACATAATTTCATGATCGTGACAGTCAGATAATGGCTTTCTTACCTCTTGTAGGTAGTCATTTGGTATGTCCTAGCTGTGTATAATATCGATGTTATTTCATTTGTAATTGACAACACTTGTTTGTATCAGAATGTTGATCCTGCAGAGATCGAAATACCTAATTTATACCCACTCCGTGCAGGTATGAGCGCTAGGACTAAACGAGATCTGGAGAAATATATCGATCAGGAAATAATTCATTTTGCTGACACATTTACTGGTCAGTCGTTTGATCAGGTCGCATTTATTTTGGTATTAATCTGTCAAGAGGCATTGGTCACAGTGATCTTCTTTTTTAAACTCATTTTCGTTATTCTAATCAGGGTGATAAATGAGAATCACTCATCGTCGAACATAAACAAGATCCTGAAATCTTCTGTTTGTTTCTGAGGGGTATTAATAAAACTGAAGTGAATCTAGTAAAGTCTTTTATTTTATGGAAACTTTGTTCATTATGAGAACCGTGTGTATTTGCTGGAGACGATAGGTCTGTACACTATCAGATTTGTCGTTCCGAAATTAAATTTACTGGGATTTTTCATACTAATCCATGACACATCATCGACTGGTCATTTAGGAATCAACAGGACTTATCACTAAGTTATGAATCATTTTCACTAACCTAAAATTGAACGTGATGTTCCCGATACACTGTAGTTCTTGAATTAGAAGATACCTAAATCCCATCTGCAAACTTTTTCCGCATTTTACTAACGATAGACATTACAAGTCCCTTTCCTAAGACTATGTCAAGTAATAAATACTTGATTACCGTAATATGTGCGTTCTCACGATTTCCAGATGCAATTCCTTTGAGAAACATTAGACATAAAATTAGTAGAATATCTGGTAAAGTTTTGTTCACACTTGTTCTTCTTCCCAAATCTATCCACTTTAATCAATGGTCAAATTTTATGTCTTGAATTTCAAATTAAGTTATATATTAACTATGTTTTCTTCAGCATATGTCTTCTCCCTACCACTCTGCAAGTCAATGGGCCTTAGAAAGATCTCATCAAATGTTGAAAAATATGAGTCAGTCGTATTTGATGCCGGAAAATATTTGGACGAATCCATTTATTTGCTGTTGTTTGCTTCTATAAAATCAGTTCAACTAATATTCGGTTTAAATACTTCTGAACTAGGTTTTGGACGAACTGTTCGTGGACCATTATAACTAAAAGAAACAGGATTGTTTTCAAATGAAGATTCCAAGATTAGTCTTTTTGACTATGGTTTCCAAATATAAGTTTTCAAAGCCTTGGAAAGTAACAAAAATTATTCTTCAGTCTACACAGTCAAATAATTAATCTAAAATATAATATAGAAACAAAGGAATAATGTTTTAGCCTGGTGATATATTTCTGGCTCTCTTGCCCTTCACTCAGATAATATCTTGAGGCTTAATCTTATGATCCTTATACAAATTAAAGGAAAGTAAATTACTTAAAATATATCATCATCAAATTCAATATTTTATGAAACCAATATAAAGTAGAGTCCGTCGAGGAATCTTGTTCCTAAACTATATAATACTTTTTGTATGTGTACTGACTATGAAAAAGGCAATAGTGTCATCCAAACTAATTAATTTACAATGCAAATAATTGTTGACTGCAATGACAAAAATTGGAAATGCAAGATTTGTCACCAAGGTTGACCTTTAGAAAGGATTCTGGAAAATTTACTCTAGGAAATGGCCATAGAAATTCGACAATTTATTTAAATGTGAGTTTTTCCTTGTTTGTCTTAAATTTTGCTAGACATAATTCATACGGTCAAGTTATGTGTTTAAATTTCTCTACAATTGACATGTCTCTGACAAAATTTTTGAGTAAGATATTTCTTAAGTCTTCTAAGTCTTTTGACAAAATAAAGACTATATTTAAGAGCGCACAATTTCTTTCAACTCAGACCTCAGTGAAGCATTTAAAATGTTTGTATGTTTGTTGATGAAGAACATGTAGGGGGTTGGTGGTGTTTTTATGCAAAAACACAAAATTATTTTCAATCACACCATTTAGACCATGGTATAAGCATGTTAACGATTATCAGCATGTTTTTGTTTTCAAATTATTGGTGTTTGTTTTGTAAATGTTGTCATGATACATGTTTCTAGGACTTAATATTGTAAAGCGCTTAGAATGTCTAACGATTATGCCCTGTATTAATTCCGCATTATTATTATCATCATCATCATCATTATTATTATTATTATTATTATTATTATTATTATTATTATTATTATTATCCAGTGTGTTGTTTCTCTTAAACATCATGCATTAGATGAATGTTCCACAATCAACATGCAAACTTCGGCTTTGATATTAGATTTGCAACATTATGAAGTGTATATTAATTCAGCTGCTGCTCTGATTATTGTATTTAGTGATCAAACCCGCTTACTTTAATTACTAAAATCAAAAAATCTTGCAACAATATAAAATTGTCATTAGGCAAGTCAATGAAATAAAATGATCTGATTGCAGAGGCACTTACATGCATATAGATGTTCTTTATTGTTCTTTGTGTATAGTTTGTGACATTCATAAGACATCTTCCTATGTAATTTGAATTAAAATCTAATGTTTTGTTTGCTAATATGTAAAATAAATCGTTATTGCATATATCTTTTTATGAGTGGTGGTATTATTTATATTTAATTTGTTGTGTGTTTTTGAACGTTTTCCATAAATACATGCTGAATTCTGGCCAACCTTAAAAATGCCACTGTTTCGAGATCCTTGCTTGAATTTCAGATTAAGACCTAGTCTTGAGTATCACCTTTGATGGTTCTAAAAGCGATCTTGTTTACGGTTGCGCGTAATGATAAGATGACATAGGGTTGTTTATTTCTTCAAAAATTTTTATTGCAACTTAGGTCAAGTGGGTATGTATATTACAAAGTTTATTGTCAACAAAAGTTTCCTTCCTACTTTAGTAACAGTCGTTTAAATGTGTTCGTAAATAATTTGAGATGTATACGTTATTTAAAATATTCATTGGACTCACAAAGTTGTCATTGATTGCTGTTACTATAAAACTATTTAGGGGTTATTGAGTATTCATTCAAAGAAAATCTTGATTATATCATTGTGATATATCAAGCATGTTTCTACATTCAACCTATTCAAGACTTTAGTATATCAACACATTTAAGATTGGAATTTTGAAACTCTCTGTACTGTTGGATATGTGATATAACGTTTAGGATTATCTGAAATTTGATTCACAATAATATAAGTTACTTTTAACTTTTCGCTGAGTAATCTAAGAAAATACATTATTCATTTGGTTTCATTTTACAAAATGTATTGGATTTTTGTTTTTCAGTTACGTAGTTTAGGACAATGGAATATTAACATTAACACATATATAATTTTATTTAATACGGATAATATTAATGCACTTCGAAACGTTTGAATGTTTATTGACAGAATACTATATGTGTTGAGGAAACCTTTGCAAGACTATTCTGCACAAGCATGAAATTTCATTTTCTGTTAGAAGTATTAATGTACATATGGGCCTTAATACAAAGTTAATTGTAGGTATCATTTGTAGTTATAGGATAAAATTTAATTACTTACTAATTTAATATATAGTAATGTCTCGAGTTTCACTGATATTAGACGTACTGGAAAATATGTGATACTCATCTGTTCAAAACTTGTTTCTTGCAAGTTTAAAGTTATTTTCTGACCATCATTTGTAGACACAGACATTTTTATTTTTCTATTGCAGTCAAATAAAAATGACCAGTTGCTGGTTTGTGAAGGTCACCAAGAAGAAAGACTAAAATGCCAAAATAGTACACCGTGCTCAATTAACGCTTTCTTATTGACTAAAAAGGTCGTTCTTAGCAATAAAGAAAAATTAAAAGGATTCTGAGGTACATATGTTCAAGAATCAACTAAATTTGAAGAAAATGAAAATGAAATTGTAAAAGAAATCACTGCTTGATTTTTCGAACTCGATCTCTATCATCAGTACTATTAATTGTATTATTAGCAATTTCCTTGAAATCATGTGTACATTGTACTTATAATTTCATTCAAATATAATATGGTTTCTGACATAAAACTGTCAACAATACTGCTGAAGCACTGATAAACAATGAACGTAGACAATAAACCTTCACATCTATTCTCTCTTACGGCCATGACCGTCTTATTTGTCTCGTATGTTTTCTGACAAAAAAAGGAAATTAAATGTTAGACACAGTTATCATAAAGCCCGTTATCGTCATCGGTGTCAGCGACGTCAACTAAGCATTAAAGTGTTTGTGTAAGCCACTGGTAAGGTGATGGGTTTTATTTCCAAGCATAAATCTCGAAAACATTCGTTATAAATTGGATGAAATTTTTTATACTTAATGTTCATAGTCAATCAATATGGAAAGAGTCTAGAGGTGAATGATCACCTTATTATTTGGTATATATATATATTGCAATACACATATGCTATGAGTCATGTATTTATTTTTGACTATGTTTTAACCAAACCAATACTGGTCTCGGACCATGCTCTTGAACCTGTACTTGCCCTTTAGGGCCAAGAGCTTGAGCGATAATTGAAAACATTCGGCTCCCCTCCGTTTAGCAATGTATGCACTTTCTCATTTAGCATTGGCTTCTGACGTTCTTCCTAACCGTTTCGGAATAGCACCCGCCCCCCACCAATCGACTAGTGCGCATTTTAATCTTTGTTTCGAATTGCTTTTTTATTACAGTGTTTAATCTTTGTTTCGAATTGCTTTTTTATTACAGTGTTGTTAAGGTAGAAGTGCAAGGTAAAATGATTTGGAACAATTGCAAATATTTCTCTCTTTGTACAGAATTTAAGATTATTTCCTTTTTCTAGATATAAGATGCTGTTTCTGACATACAAGCATGCTATATGTCTATCATAGGTATCTTGTTTGTTGTGTGTTGAGTTGATATTGAATTGTGTGTGGAAAGTAAAAACTTACACAAAAATGCTAATTCAATCTTTGTGTGTGCTAAGGGAGACGGATAATTTAGAAGACATTTTTTGTTGTGTCTTAATATTGGACAAAGAGAAAGTAATAAGCTATGAGTAAAATAGTGGAAGATTCAGATTTAGTGATATTGTATAAATTACAATTCAGTCAAGGGAAAAGGCAAAAAACCAGGATACTATATATAAATGTACCGGAGTTAAGTTACTACTAGGATGTAAATGATGACAGAAAACGTAGTTTGGATGCAAATGGATAATATTGATATCTATCTTCAACATTCCTGCAAGATTCCTAACCCAACTGTTGCAAAAGTGTATAATATAAAACCCTCTTGTACTGTCATGCTGCACAGGATCAGAATAACATAATTACCCAAAGCAGATCTAATGTAAATGTTAGGACAGTTGTTACATATGAAGTTAACATACTGTACACTTTTAGAGTGATTCTGGGAGTACGGTGATAATGTACTTTAAGAATAAGTCCCATTACAACTTGCGAATATATATATATATATATATATATATATATATATATATATATATATATATATATATATATATATATATAATATTGTATGAAGCAGTATGTTCACGAAAAGAAGAAAAATGTAGAAGATAATGGAAGAGACACGTACTCTTAAAACATTTCTAGGAAGTTTCTTGAAAGCTATTAGCATGGATAAACCTGGAGCTGAGAAACCAATAAGCACTTTCTTCGACCATGGCTCAGTTCAATTCAGAAACTTGATATGATGCACACTAATTACTTCCTGAACATTTGTCTACATTTCCAAGCGACGTAAAATACCAGGGTTTCAAACGTTCAAGCCTGTCAATAGTTATGTAGATGTCTTAAATCATGAGTACTTGCATACTTGTAGTTGACGCAACATGACAACGCCTTGGAAATAACTTGCTAACACAAAATTCATCTGAAATAAAGAAACTATTTTAGAAAAGAACTCTTGGTCTAAGTAAAAGGTCCTTTGACTAAAGAAAGGATCAAAACACTTCAGTCATTAGTGTTTGGGTCAGAGCAGACTGACAAAAGTAAAACTTGCTTCTGTTCTTGTAAATGTTTGAAATGTAACATATGAAACTCTGGAATTTTGTTATAAGTGTGAGGACAGGCATTACCGAAATACGAGTCAAAGTCAATGAACCAAGTAAACAAATATGGAATATGTGTTTTCAGGAGTATTTGTTAAATCATTCTCTCCAGCAAAGCTCAAGTGCCCTTTAAAAGCTAAATACCATTTCTCGGACATGATGATTCATTTGTAGAGTATACTTTCGTATCAACTGTTATTCAATCTTGAAAAGCGATATAATAAACGGACATTAAAGATACCGATGTTCCTGGCAATGTATAAATATATATGTATGTTACATGACTGGAAATAATCAGTATTTTTTCAGGCATAATTGTGATAAAAACGATGCACTGATCCAAAATGTTACAAGTTCATTGTACTCATTACACTATTCTAGACTAAGCAAAACGCAACTGCACTGAACACGTGTCAATTTCTGTTTTCAACTACATTGCTCATTTTTTTATTAACGAGTTAGAGCGAAATGTCTTATATAGGAAGAATGAAATGCAAGCAAAATATTATAAGATTAACAATTGGAATAAAATTCTCACTCTCATAACCTTTGCTTCTGCTCTCAGGAATCTTGTTGACTTCGACATGTTTAAGGAGAAATTAACTGAAGAAAATTTCAGACAGTAAAACGATTTTGAAGATTCCGGAAAGGTAAAACCGTATAGAAAGCAGTTTGATAAACATTACAAAATGAATCAAGTCGTGTCGCTTTCTTTATTTTAATACACTGGTCTGCCATACACCATTAGTTATTATTTTAAACAGCACGTGTCCTAAATTTGCACAGAATTAAGCAATAAAACTCAGACAGTAAAATTTATCTTCTGAGGTTTTAAAAGGGTTCCATAGACTTTTATAAGTTTCAGCTAATAGTATTATATTAGGCATATGCTATATATATCCTGCGCATCCGGCCCGCAACCTGGTTTTTCCTGTCACATGTGCATCATCCGTTGTGGCATTAAAATTGTTATCCGGTTTGCGTCTTGGAGGAAATTTCATATGCCTAAATCGTATTTGGATGTTTACTGTTACATTATATTTAGAAAATACGTCTTACATATTAAATCCTTGACCATCCATTCCTAAATCTCCTGGGTCTTACATTAAAACTTAACGATTGTGCTCCATGATTTATCGGTCTCTATCAAGGCCGCCATTATCTGATCAAAAAAGAGAAAGCAGCTCCTCTCCTCCTACTCCTTTCGGAGTGTTGTACCAATTACATTTTGTCTGTTTTGGTTTTGCTCTGGGTTTTGCGCCAATTAGATATTTTATAAGTTTCTCTTCTTATGTGTCGAGAACGATACCTGGTGGGCAATTGGTGCTCTAGGTCACTAATGGGACGTTTCAGTTCCATCTCTAAATAGTATCCTAGTTGGAAACGTTCATCTAAAGTCGAATGACACAAATCATCTCACTAGATTCTGCCGAGACAAGATATTCACTGCCCGTCACTGTTTTGCAATAATAATAAAAATCCAGGTATATGCAACATTTCTCACAGCAATCTTTGAAACGGCTAATATTTCGGAACAATTTTTTTTCTTCCCGTAGTGTAATATATCTTCATAAAAATGAAAACTTTGAAATGTATAACAGTAAACCTCGGATCCGCCAAATAAAACTGTCGGTAAGGTAAGTATTTCAGTCACCTTGCAGTATGCTATTCATCAGAGATTTTACATTCATCTGTCGAATTAACGACTTTTTAACATGAGAAAAAAGAATGAAAAACAGACAAGTTTTGCAAAATTTAGCAATAATGTATTTCTTTCGAAAACATTATGAAAATTTAAAAAGGACCCATAGAACTGTGAATTACATCTCAAAAAGTCCTAAATATTCTATCGTAAATGCAAAAGTGTAGAACTCCAAATGAATGTTATTGGTGCTCGGCGTCATTCCTTACATTAAGCTCTTAATGCTGAACGCCGTGCGAGGCAGCTGTTAGTACCATTTCATAAGTCTTTGGCATGACTCAGGCGGTGTTCAAACCTGTGGCCTCTAGCATCCGATGCGGACGTTCTAACCACTTATGGGACGGGACCCATTACTTTTGGAAT
The DNA here is from genome assembly GCA_028554795.2 of Sinohyriopsis cumingii. NCBI lineage: Eukaryota > Metazoa > Mollusca > Bivalvia > Unionida > Unionidae > Sinohyriopsis > Sinohyriopsis cumingii. The sequence continues at coordinate 46,910,507 of CM068826.1, read as the reverse complement.
CAACTGTCTGTTATAGGTAATAAATTTTGATATTCCCGCGTATTGCAGATACGATGAATAGAGACTGATAACCCAACATTTTGTATTCATATAAATCAACATGTTTGAAAATCGAATATGCATCCTCGTCTCTTGTCACAAGATTAAATCGATAATGTAACAAAGCAATTATATGTGCATTGATTGCTGTCATGCAAATTTAAATGATTTGTTTTAAACATCACATGAGATGAGTGAAAATAGTGAAAAAGTACATATATAGATAAACGGTTTGTCGGATATGTATTTCATTTTTATGTTTCCCAGGTTTACTTAGTGTCATAACTGGTTGCTATATTGCAAGATACTTTTATTTAATAAACATACACGCAACCTTTCAAATCTCAAAAACATTAATATGCACAAATATCAAAATGGGGACACTATACACATAAATAAGAGCTGTTTCTTTTAGGCAAGATAAGTAACACCTTAGACAAGATAACCAACACTCATTTCCATCAAAATTAATACATTGTTAGGACTCAAATATTAAATATTGGAAAACACTGTGAAATCGAAGCCGTTTTCAAAACAGAGACGACTTGAAAGTGTCATCCTGGTCGTTGGAGTGAGATACTAAGGCCCTCTGTGAAAATCCAAATTACAAATCTCAGCGTGAGAGAAACTGGTTAATTTTGATAACTATCAAAAAAGCATCCTTGATCGTTTCGACTACATGTTTCATGCAAGACACGTCATTAAATTAATGTAAGAAGCAATATTTATTATTACATATTATCAGTGTGGTTGATGATCGAATTTAAACATGTGGAGATCAGATGCACGTAGTCCGGACATTTGTAGGATAATAGTAGAACTGACTCATGTCGATCGATAATAATATACTTTGCATGCCCCGTTTTCTTTACTCGTCTAATAAAATCTGCTACGAAAGCTTAAGACTTGAAGACGAGGCTAATACAAGACTTAATTATGAAATTGTGTTTTAGTTACAGAAGACATTTTCATTCTCACAAGTTTGAAAACTTCCTTTAAATTACAACACATATAAAATCGGCATATGTGTACTATACACATTGCATAACGAACTTGTTACACATTTCATGAAACGACATGATTTGTCATAACAGAGGAAGCTTTGTTCATATAAGTTTCTAACCATAGAGATTCAGAAACAAAACTTATCTGATACAAAAGTCATATTTTCGGAGTGAGGGAATACAATTTGGCAATCATGTATGACCACATATGGAAAATTATATAAATTTTGCAACGTCTGGGAATACGTCGTTCAAGCGTGTTGCTTTATATCCTCATTCTGTTATGGCGAACTCCCACGACGACTCGTGAGAGTCTGGTAAAGGCAATACAATATTGGATAATGGAAGAGAATGCTAAATTTACGATCAGTTGCGCTGTGGGTTCTCAGCAGGCGTGTTTTTGTTCCAGCGTAAGAATAAGAAAATGCATAAAAAGAATTTACAAAAAGGATATATAAATTGTTCATTTTGCTTCCTCATTCAAAATTTATTTATTCAAATACTCATACATGCTAGCTTAAAATTCATTATATTTTGTAACAGGCAATGCAGTAGTGAACTACGAAGTGTAAGAAACGAAACCTCGCGTTTTTATAGATGTTTCTGAAGCTTGTAATTGAATCAGTTAATATATTTTGTTAATTGGCCATAAAAATGAATTAAATGTAAATGTAAAACAGCTGTAGTAAAGTCGAGCGTGAAGTAGAGTAGTAAGTAAATTAAAATTCAATCGTATTTGTATATTTTTAAAATGTAAAACTGAAAGAGAACTAAAGTGAATCTCAATTTATTCTCCAACTTTATTCCATGTTCTCCTTAACAACTCTCGTTTTCATATCCTTGTGAGTGCAAGACACTCCCGAAATTACAAGATGCCTTAAGGACCATTTGTCAGTGGCCATATCGCCGATTCGTAATGCAATAGTTTAGGATTAGGATTATGGTTGTAGTTGCGACTATTGATATTTAATAACATCACTGGAGTTAAAACATGAATAAATATAGCATCTAATGTAATACCGGTATTATTGTAATGTTAACCATTGCATTAATGGATATCAATATGATTTTTTTATATAGATATGTAAAGCCACCTGTGACGCACTAGCATCAGATTCAAACCCCACATCTACTTTATTTTTTTCAATTTTTATTTTAATGTTTTTTTTTTTTTTAAACCATTAATAAGAAACGTAACTATGCTAATAATTGTATTTTAATTGTATAATGGGATATACGTGACTTAACAGTAGAAATATAGGAAAACATGCCTCTCTTATTATATCTGGCTGCCAATTAGCAAACGGCTTCAGTGCAATAGATTGATGCTAAGTCGAATACAGGAAATTAACTGAACACTAGTACTTGAAAAGTGACAGAAAAGCATGTAGCGCTTTTAAATGAAGTAAACGAAGGGATAGGAAAGAACTTTCAACATCCGTTGATCTTTATAATGAATGTGTCTATTTCTAGAAGACCAATATAACAGTTGTCAAACAGTGAGACAAATTCGGTCAGAGGAGGAGAAACGCCATCGAAAATAAACTCTAGCACAACTCCATTTATTTTGCATTACAACATGTATATCTTCTTTCGAAATGAAATTATAATTTGGTTATAAAAAACATCTCCGGTCCTTCCGCAGAGACATATATTATGCTAAAATAATGCTTACCGGTTAACACTTCAGCCGTTAATGTCAGAAACGGTGATTTATGCATTACAGACACCTAAAGGTCACTGAGCTATAAAATCAGCTACATGAGAGAGAGAGAGAGAGAGAGAGACAGAGAGAGACAGAGAGGCAGAGAGAGAGAGAGAGAGAGAGAGAGAGAAAGAGAGAAAGAGAGAGAGAGAGAGAGAGAGGCAGAGAGAGAGAGAGAGAGAGACAGAGAGAGAGAGAGAGAGAGAGAGAGAGAGAGAGAGAGAGAGAGGATAAGCTATACATGGTCATTATAATTGGTGGGGGTAAAAAACTATCAACCATACCCACGTTGATCGAACCGAGAGGACTCGATTCAGATGGACAGAGGTAAGATGAGTGAGTGATCTAAAACGGTTGCGCCTTAGACCACTTTGCGAATGTTTACTCCCAATTTGCTTCATAAAATTACTCTTATTTTAAATTATGTCTAGGTCAAGTCTAAATTGTGATAGAAGCATTTCATAGTCTGATCTTTTCTTGCTTCTAAGGATTTTTACAAACCGATAAAGATTCAATTTACTTGTAAAATGTAACCGTTTTTCTGATATTGTATGAATAATTGTAAGGAGACAAAGTCCTTTCCAAATAGTTTCTACTTTCATTTACACCTTTCTGTGCATTGAACATTATGTTCAAAATAAAGTACTGTTTCTGTTTTAATGAATATCAGAGGTACTTTAAATCAGTTTGTTTTTCAAAGAAAGATAAAATTAGTTTAGTGATAATTAATTATTTAGAATCAATGCTTGGTGTACTTACACCCGTTTGAGTCCGTTAGTTCTTTAATAACTAAGAGTTAATGTATGCTATAATAGCATTCGTTTGTAGTCATCCTGTGCTATTGTTATGTCCGTTTTTAGTCAGTGTGTGCTACGTTAAAATTCGTTAAGAGTCAATGTGTGATACGTTAACATTCGTTCTGAGTCAGTGTTTGCTACGTTAACATACATTAAAAGTCAGTGTGTGCTACACTAACATCCGTTTCGAGTCAATTGTGCTGTAATAGTAGACAATATCTCATGTTTAACAATTGCGTTTTAGTTACCTGAAAAGGAAATTAAATATACATTGGACTTGCGTCGATCTCTAACATCTATAGACATCTAACAGCCTACAATTTTGACGTCGATAAACATACACTGTTAGAGCTTGAAAATATCAGAAAAATTTGCAAATGTTAAAAGCGACGTTTACATGTGACATTGCATTACAACTGTGACATTTACTGGGAAAAAAAACAGTAATTTCTGCTTTGCATGTCGCTCTCAGCATCCAGTAATTGTCACGCTCACAGACGACATTGAAGAAACCCTAACAATAAAAGACATACAAATTGAAACAGTGCCATTTTTGTGGAGTATTGGGGCAAAGAGATGTGTGGGTAGCGGGGTACTTGTCTGATTTCATCTCTAATCTTGTTATCCCTCCCTACCCCCAACCAGGAAAATGTTTCTGCAGGCGTCGCTGCTGCCTTTCAGTTAGTCGGTGTCGACTTCTTTTTATAATGTATTGGCCAGAATTTATACATTTTAACAGCGCTTTAATGGTGAGCAGAATTGAATTTAAACACAGTGATCTAAGTTATTGCCCTTTTAAACCTTAGCTTATGCGTTTATTGATACCGTAATCAGTGAAACGTCATGATTAGCAGGACAATATCTCAACAGCAATTAATGTTTATTATCACTTGTAGAATGTTTAAACACATACAATAATTGATTGAATAAAGTCGTAAAGAAGACGTTATTGGCAAACCTTGTTGCATAAAACTCAATTTATCTAAAGGTAACTACTCAGTGATACAGAGATCGATTGATATATAGATATATATAGGGGTTGGTTGATGGAAATGCATGGAGGTAGATGGAGCAAGATATATGCTAATCATCCTTGTGAAATATTATACGAGAGAAAAAGATGGACAGATGGATGCACGGACACACGCACTAAACAACGAAACAAAAAGAGACGGACATATAAGAGAAACAAGTTTCTCCGCAAAGAAAATTATAGCATAACAAAAGTTGTTACACGAGAAAACAACGCTAGTCTGAAATTTGTAATGTTAAAGTTGCAACTGCTTGCTCAACAACAACTGTCATATTTTGCGACATGTACAGCCTCAGGATGAACATGAAAATGTCACAAACGTGTGACACTTATTGTCGATGTAGCTTTCAGAGTCGCCAACAAAATCGTAGCATTTTACAAACGTATACAATAATACATAACATTGAGTATTCTCTAAGATTACATTATGGTAGTAAGTCATACATGGTATCGAATATACATAATTATCGAATTTATAAATACTTTACCTTAGCTTGAAGGCGAAATATTTAGACTGTGTTGCTTTTCTCATTTCCTGCTCAGGCGTATTGCAACAGAATTTTGCAAAAGTATTTGAAGAGATGGGTATTCGTAATTGTATTGTGGAAGAAACATAAATTTTAATTCTCAATAGTTTTTGGCAGTTTAATAGCAGAATGAATCTATTTTCCATTCCCCCGTCATATAAATAACGTAATTGTGTATTATTTTTGTGTCTTCCTTTACGCTGGAATTTATTTATTCAATTTATATAATCAATTTATTCTTCTCTTGCAATACAAAGTGCTCTAAGTAACACTATTTGAGAAAGAGACTTGGAATTATAGCGAAATTCAAATAAGGATATATTCTTGGATTGCATTATTGTGATTCGACGGGAGAATGTTAACATATTACTAGGCGACAAGCCATAACAGGCACATCAACAGAGAACAGCATGGGATTTATTTTGGAATACCACTGATTATTATTCAGAACTTATTTATTAGGATATGTTTTAGTAATACTATAATTATTGGAATTGTATTCGTAATACCGAATGTTCTAAATACATATTTTATTTTGTAACCTTCGGAAATACATTATTTGTTGCATTTTACAAACCTTGTTGGTTCTCGCTTTCTTCAATTACCTAGCTTAAGATGCTATAATCGTAATACATTGATGTTGTTTTAAATTTGAATACAAAGAATAATGCGTTAAATGTTAGGATCATTGTCACTGAAGGTAAACATATTTATTTGTGTATGTATCCATAATAACGTAATTCCCCATTGTATAAACTGTTATGCCTGATGTTTCTGGTTTTCGTTATTATACGTTTAGTAACCGATTTGATCTGCTTACAACATTATAATTTTGAAGATGTTAATTTTGACCTACATCACGAATGACATTGTTTCCTGTTTTCTATTTTTTATGTGCTCTTGGTTACTTGAGAACATTTATATTCTTACTATAACACGAGAAGCAGAATCATTTGTATTGTCGTCTTTAGTTTTTGGTTTGGGCGGAAAGATTTGTTGAAATTATTATTCACTGGAAATAAAAAGTGCTCTCCTATATCAATCTTTGAGTGGAACATTAATTTGGAATTATAGTGATTTCACCGAACATTTGTTTTTATTATACTATTGTGATACATCAAAAAACTGTTGACACATAATCAATCCAACTTTAAGTCAAATGCACTTTAGAATATTTGAAACTGCAGGCACGTCAATACATTCAATATTGGAACTTAATAGGAATACTAATTTAGCTAGAACGTCATGCATAAAACATGTAATCAAACTGTATGATCATTTAAGATTATTTCGCAATACTGCAAATTCCTTTTAATTGTTCACGTTGTGTTCGAGGGAAATAAGAGATTTGTTGAATTTTACAAAATGTATTTGTTTTCGCTCTTTTCGTTTAATTTGATTTATACATTAGATTCGTAATAGTCTATCGTCATTTCTTTTGTCTGCCTGTAGATTTATTAATAGACGGTTCTTATAATTTTGTTCTGTATACTTGATTTAATTATATCTGATTTAATATATATTTATTTCAATTTAATTGTGTGTTTGTCAGTTTAATTTTTTTCTTCTTATTATTCATTACATGATATTGTAATGTAAATTTATTCACTAGAGGTGATACCTTTTCTAGAAAATAGTTTGACCGTAACTCTTCGTTTTAGTAAACACTAAGTGTTGAGATAGATCCTGACCTTGATTCAAAATTAGTAAAAACCAGGTAAATAAGTTCTACTTTTATTTTAAAATTATTGGTTGTAGTCGAGGTCATGATGGGACTTTGTGATTTAAGATGCAAAGAAATTTTTGTTTTATTTATTAGAGCAAAATGATTGATTTTCTTCAGGGCCACACTAGGTGTACGTGAATTTTAACAAGTAAATAATTTCAACAAGGTTCTGTAAATCATCATGAGAACCCACTCTGGCGTTTAAGAATGCGATATGACCTTTGTTTCGGAGAGATATGCTAAGTTTTGGGATTTGTCTTTACACTGGAAGCTTTTTGTTGTTTGAACTTATTTCAAATTACTTGGATTCAAAATGCCTAATTATTTTTTCCTCGACAATACGTGTGTTCATTTAAAATTCTTGAACAAGGATATTTTTATTATCATTTATTCAGATTTCCAAAGCCGGAATAATATTTCTTACTTATATAACAAACCGTATGATTAAACACTACATGGCACAGCATACGTCATCGTCCTCCATCTTGGATTCTTCGTCGGGACTCGAACTTGAAATCATTTGAAGATTTTATTATTAGGACAACTAATATTGTATTCTTGGATTAATCTTGGATTATTTTTAGATTCGACTCTTTCAACCCGTAAGGTTAAATCTTTTTTCATTTTTACATAATTTCTTAATGGAAATGCATTATTGTATTTTTCAAAGGTTGCTGTTTTCACTCTTTTTTGTATTACTGTTTATTCCAGCCTAAACACTTAGTATACGAATTTAAAGACCTTGAACAACAGATAAATATTGTGTTAAATTCTTTAAGATAGTTATGAAACCAATAAACCATTAATTTGGAATGGTCAATTTTCATTTTTAGGTCATTCTTACAAGTTGCAATTCTTTATTCGTTAAGTTTTATTATTAAAAGTTCTTTTCTGACTTAGATCCGGTATAGCAAATCTTTTAATTACTTTTCACTTGTTCAAACTTTTAAAAAACATTACTCACAAATAATTGCAACATGTTCTCGTGTTACGATAGGTCCATTTCCTTACATCTTAATGCTTACATGATCGTTTCTAAAAGAAATGATTTGTTAGATCCATGTTAACACTGATACTCTAATTTACATACGAAAGGTCCATTTTGTTTACCATACTATATAATTCTTAAACATTATCAGCATAAACAAACAATTCATCAGCATTATGCAACTAAATCATATTGAGTAGGTCATGGTCAACCAAGATTCCGGTCCCACCATTATCATACACGACTGCCAATAAGGAGAATATTGGAGGGTCTAACATACAGCACTGTCTCACTCCATGTTTACATGCAAAATATTCACTCAAATGATCTCGTGGAGTTAGTAATAAACATTATCTCTTGTAATTGTTTATTAGCTAAAAATGTATCTAGTAACGTTATTCCTCTGTAACTTTTTATATGACGGAGTTGCCTTTCTGAAAAAGAGCTATTTAATTAAACATTTGACTATCTATCAGGAAAACTACCATTGTAGGCTATATAATTAAAAAAGGTGTAAAAGATGTTTCTACGATATATGTTTTGACAACTAAAAATATCTCCAGAATGCCCGACTTATTCATGTCTAAATATCACAGTCTCTTGCAGAATGAAAAGGGTTTGTGCTCTGAAAGCACAATTTACCGATTTTTCGCCTTGCTGATGTGGCTGATCATCATGTTACACCAAGAAATATTAATATCTTCACTTGAATCTTACCATTTGTATTTTACCCCAAATTACACATTTCTTAGATATTTTGTATTCATATCTGATTTACACATAATTGATATGAAACGTAAATTGTTAGAGGATGCAAAAGCGAATCACACATCAAAACATTCACAACGTAAGCAAGATCTATTGATAATTAAATTAGCAGCAGTCGCCATATTATCGGTTTCATTCAAACTCTTTTGTGTGCGACTGGAATCAAGCTGACATAATATTAAACTTACAATGGTTTCCAAATGCAAAATTCTTTATTCGTTCTTATTCTGCCTGCCAATAATTATCTCTGAGAGCTACTCAGAGAAAACAATTTTGATGACAGAATTAATGGTAACGTTAGATATATTGTTATGTATGCTTGAATTAATTTATATTGGATTTAATTTAATTGTGTATTTGTTAGTCTTTTGTTTTATAATTCCATTACATGTTATTGTAATTTAATGTTATTGTCTGGAAAAGAGTTTAGTTCTGACGAATAGTTTTTTTTCCAAAGTATAGAACTAATAATACAAACTTTGTATCTAATGGTGACCTCGTTCCTGACCTTGATTCTGAACTGTAAACGTTGTAGTATATTTTTTATATTCTTTTTCAGAGTAAGATTCATAAAGTGAATTCTAGGCCAAATCTGGTCTACGTGTAAAAATAATAGGTAGCAATTTTTACCAACTTTGGCTTTTCCAGAGGAGTGACCCACATCCGGGCATATGTTTTGCGTTGTAAGGAATGCTTTAAGAAGGCATTTTCAATCTGCCTCAACACTTGAAAATTTAAAGTGTTTCATGTTTTTACCAGTTCTGAGGTATCTTTTTTTTACTGTCTTGAATTTATTTGGATTGCAAGCTTCTTTTCTCTGGAAAGCTAATGATCTACATTAATACTTGGACAAAGGCATTTATCGAAATCAAAATAATTCAAACACTGGAATATTATTTTCTTTGATTCAGTAAAGAACGTTTGACACATCAGTATAACGCTGATCACAGCATACATCATCGCCTTCAATCTAGGATTTCATCGGGATTCGAACTTAGGTTTGTTAGGACGTTTTATTACTAGGACTTCTATTTCTTAATTCCTGTAATATTTTTGAATTTGATTCGTAAAATCGTAAGTTCTTTTTCTCACTTTTACCTTGTTTTTTTCTAGGGAAATACTTTTTTCGTTTAATTTGACAAAGCTTGTTGTCTTCACCTTTTTTCTCGTTACTTTTGTAAGATCCTAAAGACGAAGCAATATTTAGTATTGATTCCAGACGAATCGATCCTCATGATGTTTGTGGCCCTTGAGGTAAAAAAGAATACTGAAGAAACGGATGTACGGCAAAGGCAGATGATTTTAACTAAAGATGTGCTTAAAATTGAATACTGTAATATGCCTTAAGGACAAACTATTTTGATCTACCATATGCTTGATATATTGGTAGTATAGAACCACCAATTCAGAGAGATTTATCAAGGTATGTCATAGTTTTAAGATGGTCATTTCGTATTGGAAATGACCGAATATTTAGAATAAACACTCTCTCTCTATAACAAAACAGGGTTTACAAAACAAATATATATTGGTCCACTCAAGTAAACAGGAGAAGACCTCTATTCGAATCTGCATATAAAAAAACAGGTACGTTCTCATGAAAACGGATTATGAGTACCATTCTTTGGCTCATGATCGTTCATCTCGGACTAATCTTTATTCACTTCCACCAGCAATCAATTAGCCGAATATTATCCAATAAGCCGTAGCTGTATGTTCCGAAATAATCTTTATGTGAAAGCGGAATTCATCAAATTATGTCTCGATTACGACGAGAAATACAAAACATGTGTCCAGTCTTGTAGCATCCATTCACCCGTCCATTTGTAAATCTACTTATTCTTGAATTGCAGGTGAATCCCCAAACATAATGCTTTTACCTATAAGTAAATGAATGGATGTAATGATATTCGGGTCGTACCATTTTTGGTATCAGGAGGGATTTAAGGGCGAAATATGAAAAAACAAAAACATGTCGACGACATAAGTGTTGGTTTTCGACATTTAGTTGACAAAAGGTTATATATGTAGTCCCAGTACTAGGCAATTCAGCTATACAATTGATTGAGCGGTCAGACCTCTGGTTCATCGTCCTAAGGCGAGGCTAGGGAGAGGTTTTGGGAAAATCGTATAAAACTTAAAGCGTGAGTATTTAAGATGCCAACCATCGAATAATCTTATGTTATGTATTTGGAAAATCCATCTTTTATGACGATTGTCCCGATATAAAATGAAAATATAATACTTTCCTGATAATTTCCGCACCCTTAAAGCAGCAACTATTCTTTCAGCAAGGTCATCGATGTAGGCAATTGAATGAATTTCAAAAATAAGCCTTTAAACAAATTGTTTCATTGTACATCAAAATGGTAAACAGCAATGAAAATTATGCATTTACGAAATCTACGTTTTTGGAGTAGATATAAGGAAATAATTCAAGAGTAAAGTGGGACATATTGCACTGCATCGAGTGGACAAGCCACGAGTGACAATTCGTAATGGGTCACACATCACCAGTGCAATGTTTGCCTATGACTTCTAAACGGTTTGTACATGTGCAGAGCAAAACATTAAACATTGTTTGGGCTGATATAACATCGACAGATTTCAGAGAAGAACATTTTGCAACTGGTAAGAAAGATGATTTGTAAAATAGATAATAAACAAGATACAAAACGGTACGGTGAGTAGCAGCACGCACAATGTATTGAAACAGCAGGTACTGCAATGAATATTAACGCTAAATCTCATCAAAGTTACATCTCGTTCCTTGCTGAATTCTTGCCCAAAATATAGCATGTAAAGACTTTTTTCATTTTATTTTAATGGTGATGTCTCTTTGTAATTAATTTTGAAAATGAAATAAATAAAAAATGCTTTGATGAAAAAGTGTTATACCCCTACTTATTAATTGATTTTTCCATTACCTGATTAAAAACTTATAAGGTTATTTGGTCGCCTGTTATCTTGTTAATTTATTAATTTAAAAGTGTGCCAGTTGATATTTTGTTATATCATCACCTCATCATTGTTACACTCAATTTACATAGTGACTGTTTTTGGAAAACAAATCTTTTAATTCTGCTTGTCAACAGGACCACATAACATCCATCAAAAACAAATATCCCAAAGTAATTATGATTTTCCAGTTTAATATCGTATCTGTCGACTCGCTGGATTGTAGAATGTGAATTTTAATACCAGAATGAGTCTAGTTTTTCTCCATCTATTGCGATTGATATATTTAGTCATGATAAATCATCTTTAAGAACAAATGCGACTTTTATGTTTGATGATTTACGTTGCAGAGGATTTCAGCCGTTCATCTTCATTTGTAACAAAGTGTTCTTCATAATAAACTTGTAAACGAATTGCTGTTTGAATCATCCAAGACAGTGGTCTCTTTATTATGTGATAAGCATACGAAGCCAAAGTTTTGTTTTCAAAATTAAGTCTCTATAGTATTTGGATTAAATGCCGTATAACGCCGTGAATATGCTATCCAAAACAATTATCATGACATTATTTCATGAACCGTTCGTTGAAAGAGACACTAATTTAAACAGACTCGAAAGTTCAATAAAAATTAGTTTTTCTCACCCATGCGACAGAGAAATCTGCCTGTTTTGCTAACCGTACTTTTTCTATCTCACTCTGGCTATCTCAATGTTGTCGTTTAATTCATGGTGTCTTCGCACTAATAACTTCTTTTAGGAAGACAAAACCTTGTTGTCTTCTGCTGTGCTGGAGTTGTTATAAAATTCAACAACAAAACGAACAAAACAACAGATATATACCATAATGAAATTCACTTATGAAGAAGCTTAAGGTATCTCCAACATTGAGAACACCCAGAAAACATTTTGAGACACACTGACACACAAACACACGCACTTAAATACACACACACACACACAAACACACACACACACACACACACAAGTCGAGCTATTTGATAATTCTCCCGAAACACAGGCAATACATATGACACAAATCGCACCTTGAAACGTGATATATAGTAATGCAATTAAAATAAGATGTAGTACGAGAACAATAAACATAGGAAGAGGGGAAGAATAAAAGAAAGCAGATAGTAACCACTGAAATATTTGAATCTGAAAATGAGAATGATAAATATTTCACCAGCCAAACAAACTTATATTAAAAAATATTGACTTGTCTTTTGTCCCATCTTTACCACAATTCGCTGATATGAGCGGACACCAGAGACTCTCTCAACGAAGTAGCAGTCCATTACCTACTCTAGTAATAAGTTTATACGTTCATATCTTATTTATATTAGTTGTCGTTATTTCCTTGATGCAAAACGATAATTAAATAATAATGTGCCTGTAAACACACTTATATATACATACATACATACATGCATATATATATATATATATATATATATATATATATATATATATATATATATATATATATATATATATATATATATATATATATATATATATATATAGGCTCACTTAGACATCAATAATTCTAGTTTTGTTATACGAAACAAAATATTAAATGTGGCCACATTTACAAGTTTAACAACGTGGATATTACACATTCTTCCGTCCTTGTCAATCGTGACAGAATGAATATATATTTCTCTTATTCAAACTAATATTTGTCAGAACCAATTTGAAGTTTGCCACTCGTTGAGATTGGCTATTAAATTAAATACTGTAACACTTCAATTTCGTCTCAGAAACACCATTTAACAAAGATATTTTGTACCTCCCTTTCAAAGTGCAAATGGTTCATAATTTTACAACTGCACTTTTGTAGGGTTTTCCTGCGGTCGTTAAAGCCATCATTTAAAGACTCTTCAATTTTGTGTCGTTGAAGATAGCAGATTGTTAGGTATCCAGTCTGAGGTATCGATATGTTTGTACTTAGGAAGAGTAAGTGTACATGCTGCTACTGACGGATGTGTATGTAATGTACAATCCAGTTAGGGGGACAAAATTGCATAAAATATATAACACAGTTGACGGCACCACACTGACATTGGGATCTGGAATCGTGATGTCTGTTTTAGGAATATTGACAGTCAAAGATTTGTGCTGCAGCAATTCAAGAATATAAATGGATGAAGCTGATGCTTTCCCACTTTAAAAGTTATTCGAGAATACGTTCAATATCACATACATCTACTTTCTTAGTTGTAACTCAGTCATGTACAATGTTCCATATGACAGTTCTCCGTTCACATATTCCAATTTAAAGCAGGGGTTCAATTGCACCTAATTCCTTCGTGCAGCTGGTTAAATAATCCATGCAAAAGTATTGGTTCTTCCAATGCAAACCTAACCTTCAGTGCTTCAAACATCTTTAATGTTTGTGGCTTTGATGTTCTAAATGATTCAGCAATCAGTGACTTCGTTTTGAGTTGACATTTCTTCTGGACTATATCCGAGCCAATAATGATACGACTGATTGTAATCTTCGAATAATTGTGATAATACATCATGTAATTTCAGAGTCTTTTGACATGTAAAATGTCAAGACACGTTTTTTTAAAAGTTATTGTGGATTTTGTTACAATATCTTGAGTTGTAAAGAAATGAATGTGATTTTTATTTTAAGTTCCATTAGAAAAGTGGGTACTTTCGTTTGTTTTAAAAGGAGTTTTAACGCTCATATTAACTAGGACATTGTTGTAGTTATCTAAAGATCTGTTGACGCCGATTTGAAAACATATTCTTGACACGAAACTAATATGTGTAAGTTCGATTTTACGGCTCTATGCTAACTAAAACTGTTAAATCTGTTTGCCGATAAAGATCAATCCCTTATATTTTAGTTTGACTTACGGAGCATTTTCCTCGAGTAGGGTTGTGTAACATGTATCTCGATAGTTTCTGTAACCATTATGTTACATCTTGCATACATAAATCTTGTCTTCTCGTTTTTGAGGTACGATACTGTCTTAGAAATCCTCCTTAGCTGTCGGCAAGTACATTGTATTAAATGCTTGCTTGAAATGTCTTCGTGTGGCTTGTTACTGTTGCTTAATAAGACAACAACTGTTCGATAGTGATAAATTTCTTCGTTTTGATAATCTTGACATGTTCGACGAGAACTAGGAATATAAATAATCATTCGTTCAACTGTCGACTTGTTTTGATTTCTTGCCTCAGTTGTGCATTCACTCTTTCACTGATGCTGATGAGGGTGTTGACATCACCTTTTTGTCCCATACTTTCGTTTTACCTTGTCTTGGGGTAGTGGAAAGTAAAACCAGGGTCTTCAAACTGTAAAATAAAAGACGCAGTCTGCGTTCGAAACACTTTCATGGCATTTTTGAAATTTCTTAGAATAGGTTTTAATCGCTTTCTGACGAAACAATTAAGGTTCTGACAAACATTGCTCCTAGCTTTACTGTCTTTCCGTTGCTGACAATTATGTTCAGTCTATAACGATTGTATATCTTGTAATAAATGTTTCTTAGCTCATATTTTTATAATACAAAACATAACGTTCGTTGTTAAATAAAATCGGAGCTAGTTTATTAACTAAAATTCTTCCAATTTTAAAATTTTCTTTGAGCTCGCGCTGCTCTGGAGATAATAGATACTAGTCTATTAACATCGATTCTGGACAGAGGGGATAAGCAATACGCTCGTTATGAACTTATGAAGGATAGTCAAGATCACCTTTAACGAAATATCCAACCTAATCTGGTATCTTTTTGTCTGTTTCTTTGTAAAACTGTTGTTCACCATTCTACTTGAAACCACCATAATGCATAGGTTCCGACATCGCGGAATCGTATAAATTATTAGAGATTAGATAGGAAATAAACTTAGAAGTGATGCTAGGACCACAGTCTAGCATATTTCATTGTTATAACACTGATTACACCTCATACCTTTCTCTATAAAGCGGAACATATAAGGATCGGTAAATAGTTTCAGTTTTATTCCTCTGTTGTTTAGCATTGCGTCCCACAACAACCATGGTGCCGAGCGATTCCAAGTTGGATCTATTCCATTGTTCTTATAAACAACATTTCTAAAACTTTTGGAAACGTCAGCTAGTACCAACACGTCTGTTACTAAATATAAATAAGGATAATTGCCAAGGTGCTGACAATCGTTCTCGTTATTAGTAATATTTTCAAGGTTCAGTTATGAATAAAACGAATCTTTCTCGGGTAAATCTGGTTCATCAAACGTATTCTAATTGTCTAAATATTTGTAGAAAGAACTTTAAAAAAAAAATATATTTTTTTACTCACCAACGTGCTCTGTAAAATTATCACAGTTGCTACATCCTTTTACTAGATCATTTTATGACACCACCATAAACTGTAAGCAATCTAAAAACCTCAACTTGCCAATCGACAGCGACAAATATTTTACAGTATTGATCGGAAAGCACTTAATCTTATTATTGTTGTAGTGTTTAGCTTAAACAAAAATATCATGACAACCAAACGCTTCGACTATAATACCAGCATCATTATATATTATTAAATTATGAAAAACTTTCCTATATGCTCTTTTTCCAGCGTTTTTCGCATGTGACATCGCGCTGGTGACATAAATTCGTGTTCTAGCTTGCGGGATAGCGATTTCATAAGAAAGGGTTTTTCTAACTACCCCATGATATCACTTACTTCGACACAGTTTTAACATGATCTTTATCAGCAAATAATTCTGAGAGCACTGCGTACTGCAAGCACATACCACGCTACGAACTATCCATTATAGTATGAAATAAAACTTATGTTATTGTCTGCAATCTCCAAACTGAGGCTGCACATTTGTCAATCATCTTCCAAATATCCCGATATATTTGATCTGACAACTATTTTAAATTTATTCCTACTAATATCTTTATCTGTGTCTCTCTAAATAAAGGATTAACAAGTCCTTAATCAGAAGTGCCAGCACGCCAGTGTGAAGTTTAGTCGAAAGTGCAAGATACTGCATCATGGCATTTAGTCATTTATGTTTATTCGGCTCACTTCGCACAGCTGGCAACAGTCAAATCCTGCAAAAGCTTTTGTAATTTTATATGCTTTCATCAAGCTTCTTTTTGCACGATCGCTTAATCGCAACATTGTTCTATGAGGCTGATTGTTTTTCTAATTAAGTATAACAAGTAAGATGAATCATAATAATATCAATTAAAAAAATTGACAATCATAATATAATAATGCAAGTAAAATCACGACTCATTAATCTCATACAAAAATGTGAAAGAAAGAAAATGTGTTTGGATTTATAATTAATTTTAAATAGGCAAGCCACTTTGACTGTCAGTAGCAGCCTCTTATAAAATAAGAGCAAAAGGAAGAAAGGCTACTTAATGCACGGAATTTTGACTTGTTTTGGACTTTATTGTGTGATGAGAGTCTGGCCTTTGTCATTTAACCGAATATGATAATACTATCATGAATCTTGATCTGCAAGATGAGTTTCAACGACAAAGGTTGGATCCGACACATTAGACCGAAATGAATTGCTGGAAAGCTCAACAAGTTTGGTTACTTGCAAGTGTTGATTCGTGGAACTAATACTGACTGATATGTTATAAGGAGCACAGATTTATGTGGGAAGTTTTTATTCTGATACGTTGCGAAAGGTATAGATAAAGATAATATGAATGGTATCAGAACCGACAGTCGTATAGAGAATTTAAATCTAGTCATACGACGTGGAAATATGATTTTAAATTTCAAACAACATGGTAGTCAAGTATTTTATATTAGAGAGGAAATCAAAGAAAGAATAATACATTTAATCTTATCAGCAGCAAGGTATAGTAGTATTACTCATAATTTGTCAAAAATGCTGCTTGACGGCAAAACAAAATCGACACTTTCAAAGCGGTTCATCGTTAGAATCTTCTTTCATTATTGCAACGCTTAAATTATATCAGGTCGTATAATCCGAATTACTTTTGTACTTTTGATACAGTAATGCGCCCATATCATTACTGGATTCCTATCATACTGAAAACCAAATGTGTGCTGCAATTTCAGCGCTTTTATTTCATCAGCATTTAACAACAGCTTTTTCGCTTTTCCTTTAGCATTAACAAGATTAACACAAACCGGAACAGTAAGTTTAGTTTTGAAATATTGTTTTGCTGCTTCTTTCCATTGCTTTAAATTTAGGATGTCAGCTCTGACATGGTATCTTATTACTGTCATTTTATAACTAAGTTTAGATAAATGTTTATATTTTAATGTCATTGCTCAGAATATTTGATCATCTATACTCTTGAGGAGACTTCTTAGCATCCCGCTAGCGTGAGAGGATGAAAGCAAACATAATGTGATCTTAAGACTTATCTTCTTTCTGAACAAGAAGAACAAGAAGACGATAGATTCCTTGAACATTTTGCTTACACATTCGTTGCTATTCTGCAGAATTATGGCAGCTTAACAACATGAAGATATAATGTCAAATATCAACTTGCTTCTTGTCAAAAAGATTAAAATGTTTGATTTTGCTGTTGTTGAGCATCACCAGACCTTTTATGAAAATTAGAACACCAGATCCACCAAAACTCGTTTGATTTTATACTTACTACAATTGTGAACTTTATGACGGAGAGCTGAGGTCTCACAACAGAAATGAAACAGTATCTAATATCATTATTTAAGCAAGTGAAGTGTATGTCTAATCGAATAAAATATGAAAAGATGTATGCTGATCTTTTTATACATCTGGAAGATCGCAAGCGACCAACCAATTTATCAAAGATCTGTAATGTTGTCGTTTAGTACCCAACTGTTAATAATATCACTGTAGCTAAACCATTTGACTAAACTCATTTTATCTTTCGTTTTCATTATTCGTTCAATGACAACTTTATTTTGTTCGGCGTTTTACATTTCTCACTCTTAAAAACTTCCTGTGACATCTTCTCTTGAGAAATCTTTTAGTCTGTACGTTGCTGGTATTATTATTAGCACGTTATCAAAAATATACTTCTAGATACCAATTAAGAGTGAAACCTTTTTCAAAAACGTTTCATTTTCTAATGAGATTCTAATTTAACACCTTTCTTAAAGCTGTGTATGTAGTACATGTTACAGTTCTCCAAAATTGGATTTTGAACAGCATCATTATATATCATACCTAATGACCTTTGTTTCATGTTGTTGTACTTTGATATATTCCGAGGCAGATCATCAACATATATACTATTATTTTTAGTTTTGGAATGGTTATATGTATTTGCTTTGTGGCGTGTGATCAAACCGCTCGACAACGACATCCTCTCCTCATTTCCTGTCACCTAGTTTGCAACATATTTAGTTTCAGCAACGGCTCAAGTTGTTTTTGTAAAAACTCTCCACCAAGGTCAATCCAAAAATCTTATTAAATTTTCCTTCTGGCGTTGATATACTATATTGCAGTGCATTTGTTATCTTTGTTCCTGTTTCATCCATGACAGGAACGCTAGAAACGTATTTACTAAGAGCATCAGAAATATTCAGCAAGTATCATTTTTAATCAATATCCTTAGTAACATTAGACGTATCGAAAAGATCTATTGCCTGAAATCATTAACGAGATTTGCAATGACCTTCTGAGAATTATTTCAGGTCGGTGTAATTCCGAAGCCAGCGTTCGATCGAAGATAATCTAAAATTTCAACATTCTCACCGTCGATTTCTGCGCTAGCGTATTTAGCTTTCTGATGAAATAGGCATCATTAGTCTATCAACGATATCAGCTTGAGAGTTACATATTTTAATTCCATAGCCTCTTTTTACTCTAATCGTGGATCGTCAAGATTTCCTGCAAGCATACTTAATTTGTTTTTCTTCCATTAGAAAATCCTTATTTCCCATAGCTACATTATTAATTATATTTCAATAATGACCCGCAATCATACCTTTTGGGTATTTTTTTTATCTATATCTACAATATCGGCTGATTCCATATCGCTTTAATTGTTTAGCTCTTATAGATTTAAGTTTACTGATGATTGCATTCCTCCCATTCACTTATTGTTTTAATGTCTCTTGTGTACAGTGTTTTCCAAATAATTTATTGTCGAATCTTACATATTCCAAATCAGTCATTTTACCAAATATTTACTGTCTAGCACAGTAATAGTTCTTTGTAGCGCAACTTTTCTTATTTCATATAAAACCTTTTTTTCTTCTTCATTTGACATTCTTTGCTCATCACCATTTTTTATCATTTCTTGTTGGGTTTCTGCCTGTTTCCGATTATTTCTAGAATTTAATTTGCAGCTTGTTGCTGCTTGTCTTCAAGAATGCCTCGAAGTCCTTTTATTTCAACTTTTCCATATCTCCGGTTCATATATTAGCAATATTCGGCTGATTAACGAGCAATACTTCAGGTACTGGCTTAACGAGTTTTGCAGCTTCCTCTGCTGCTTGTGGTTGTTCGAGACATGTCTCTTCAGCTTTGTTCTTAAATGCGGCTCTTGTAGGAACAAATTTCTTTTGAACTTCAATTTTCTTAGCGTCAATCTTATAGTCTTTTGTTAGCATAATTTTTTATTAGATTAATGGGGAAGAAAGATATACCATATAAAAATATATTCCTACGATCTCTAGCGAATATGTCAAACAAAAGGAAATTGTGTTGGCACCTGCTTATTGCATGTGCCAAAATTAACATTTATCTCTTTACACTTCTATACACTGCTCTCTTGCTATATTTTGAACATCGGTATTGTCGAGTCAAGCAAAAGCTATAAAACAACCAGTGTTTCTCCTGTTCAAGCGTTCGAAGGTATATAAACCATGCGCATGATAAATAGCATTATGTTTTCTGTTCATTGACAAGAAACAATACGATTTAATCTTGTCCATTTCACTGTTACTCAGCGGAATGCCATCAAATACAATATTCATACGGTCTTCCGAATCTAGTTCATAAACAGGAACAACATCTTCCGGTTGCCTTATAAAAATATATATTCGTTTGCACCAAGTCCATTTGTTAGTGTTTCATTGTATTCGGTAAGCAAATCGTACAGGTCCTGATGCGGATTAACCGTGTAAATATAAACTTTGTCATAGCTCACAACATTGCGAAAGAGCGTATTCATTAACAGGTACGTTTTGCCAGAGCCTGTTCGTCCAACTATTAGATATTAACAACTGGGAAAGTTATAATTATGTGATAACATTTTCGGTATCAAATTATATGTTGTTCGTTCTATTTTAATCTACACAAAGTTTTATATTATCAGGCAAGATCAGACGTTGCTCGCCTAGCAAATTAAATTTGATCAGCAATCATGCAATTACATTGTGCAGATTGTGCAGGTTCCGACCCTGCAGATTCTTCTACGATTATTGTATTCATTGTGAAACGTTATCCAACATTGTATCAGACAATATATATATATATATATATATATATATATATATATATATATATATATATATATATATATATATATATATATATATATATATATATGTATATATGTATATATATATATATATGTATATATATATATATGTATATATATATATATATATATATATATATATATATATATATATATATATATATATATATATATATATATATATATATATATATATATATATATATATATATATATATATATATATATATATATATATATATATATATATATATATATATATATATATATATATATATATATATATATATATATATATAAAGCTATTACAATAAGTTGTGAACTTTTTGTTGGAAATGGTCATGGTAAAATAACAAAAACCTAAAAAAAGAACAATTTAATGTCAATGCCAAGAAATCTAGTGACATAATATTAGGAAATTTCGCAAAATCCTGAAGTTGATTATCCGTTAGCTGGAAGTGATCTAATGCACCCTGCTGGTTGGAACCAGATGATTACGGCAAGAAGTGAAAACTTCCACAAAAGCAACACTGTGACAGGACGTCTTGGCATAAGTAAAATTAGAGTACCAGCAAAAAAGAAAATGATTTTGTCATTTAAACCTAGGCCGATAATTTTACTATTGATGGTGAAATAAAGAGAGATAAAAACAATATATAATTTACAAACAATTTAGTCGAACCTACAAATGGTGTTGGCACGAATGTTTGGAATTTCCAACTTTAATTGCCATATGGAAGTTTCAGTCACGAGGTCAAGCAACAAGAACAAAGTGAAGAAAACAAGCTTTGCAAAAGTTTACAAATAATTTATTTCCGTAGAAAAAAAAAGGTAAAAATGAGAACAATAACTTACGATCTTATGAATCAAATCCAAAACTAATCCAAGAATTAAAAAAATAGAAGGCATAGAAAACAAAGTCCTAAATGAATTTGAATTGGAGACATGATAAAAATACGAGACGGAGGACGATGACGTATGAAATAGTCAGTATTGTCCTAATGAGTAAACATTTCCTTGTTGAACTACATACAAATTATTCCAGTTTTGAAGTCTTAAAACAATCTCATTGAATATCTTTGTCAAACAATAAATATGTCCAGGGAAAAGAAATAATAATTCCATATCATAGAATT
This sequence comes from Sinohyriopsis cumingii, assembly GCA_028554795.2. NCBI lineage: Eukaryota > Metazoa > Mollusca > Bivalvia > Unionida > Unionidae > Sinohyriopsis > Sinohyriopsis cumingii. Next base: position 46,888,409 of record CM068826.1, on the reverse strand, counting down.
TCTAGTCAAACTGGTCACACAAAATACCATTAATTGTCAATGGTTTGTAGCCCAACTGACATCATTCTCTATAGTAAAAGGGTATACACTAATAAAGGACGCAAACTAGGTTCCCATTTGAGGGCCACATAATCATGATTTTGAATTTAGATAGTAGTATGTCACGATCACGTACTCTCAGTTAGACCTTTAGGCTCTTACAAAACGCAACAAGAAAAAAGTGATGAAAACAAGCTTTGCAAATATTTACAAATAATTTATTTCCCTAAACAAACATGGTAAAAATGAGAACAATAACTTACGGTCTTACGAATCAAATCCTAACATAATCCAAGAATTAAAAAATAGAAGGCATATAAAACAAAGTCCTAAATGAATCTGAGTTGGAGATATGATAAAAATTACGAGACGTAGGACGATGGCGTATGCAATAGTCAGTATTGTCCTAATGTGTCAAAATGTCCTTGTTGAATCACATAAAAATTATTTCAGTTTTGAATCTTAAAATAATTTAAATGAATAATTTCGTGAAAGAATTTTCATGAGCGAATAAATATGTCCAAGGAAAAGAATTATTAATTCCATAAAATATACTTTCTACTCAAACTGGCAACACAAACACCATTAATTGTGAATGGTTTGTAGCCCAACTGACATAATTCTCTATAGTAAAAGGGTATACACTAATAAAAGACGCAAACCAGAATCCCATATTAGGGCCACATAATCATGATTTAGAACTAGATTGTGGCATGGTACATGCCTAACATCACGTACTCTCAGTTAGACCTTGACTAAAACTGATGACTTTACTCTGAGAAAGAATACAAAGCGTTGTTTGATTCAGCATACTGATTTCTGTATCAAGGTCAGGAACTAGGTCAGCATTATAAACAAAGTTCTCTTATTAGTGTTTACGAAACAAGAGTCAGTTTAAACTGAACAGAATGTCTACAAAATGAATTCCTGGAATATGTCAAACATAGTAAATAATGTTACATTACAATTGCATGTAATGGAATAAAAACAAATTTAAAACAAACAAACAACTAAATTAAATTAAATATAATTTTAAATCAAATATGCATACCACTTCCCTGAAATAATCTAAACTTCAAAATGTTGTGATGCCAATATCAAATCCAAACATTCCTCCTCGATTGCTGAGTAATTTCTTTGGTGTATATTTAAGTTCTTGGAAAAATAGCACACTGGATGGTCAACACCATTTTCGTCTTTTTTAATCAATAACCCTTCAACCTCAGCATCTTGCATCAACATACAGTTTAAATGATTCGATGAAATTTGAAGCTGTAAGAACTGTCGCGCTTTTAAGTATGACTTTTAACGTTTGAAAATTCTCCTGACATTGTTCAGAACAATAAAACTTATTAATGTCCCTCAATTAATTTGTCAGGGTTTCAGCAATTATGGGAAATGTTGAACACAATTTCAGATAGTATCCAGCCATACCTAAAATTCCCATTAGTTGCATTTTACCAACAGGCACAGGGATTTCAGAGATAGCCTTGACCTTATATTCTATAAGTTTAACTACCTGTCCAAATCCCACAATATGTCCTATACAAGTTACACTTGCACAGCATAACTCTCTTTTGGATAAATTAATTATCAATCTTGCATCAGTGAGTCTGTCAAAGAATTTTGGAATTGTCGCTATATATTCTTTCTAGGTGTCGACGTAGATGATGACATCATCAATGTAAGCATTACATTTATTAGACCAGAGGTAATCATATTCATTAGACGTTGAAAAGTACTTGACGAACCATTCATCCCAAACTTCATCACTTTATATTGATAACGACGATCTGGAGTCACGAAATGCCGAAATTTCTTTTCCTCAGTGGAATTTGCCAAAGTCCTTCTCAAGAAGTTCAAAGTCGGTGATATACTTGGCATTTCCGATTTTATCAATGCAGTCATCGAGTCTTGATAATGGAAATTAATCTGTGTTGGTCACACTGTTCACCTTCCTATAATCAATGCACATACGGTAAGTTTTATCAGGTTTACGAACAAGTATACGTGGTGACAACTGCAGTCACTTTTACTGGGCTCTATGCAATCATTCTCCAGCAAATACTAAATTTGTTTAAAGTGTTCCAGTTTGGGTGGGTTCATCCTGTATGGGTGTTGTTGCACAGGTTTAGAATTTACAATTTCAACGTCATGGAACATTTCGCTTGTTCTTGAAGGAACATCTGAAAGTATTGTTCATATTAAAAATCATAACTGTTTATGTTCATTCCTTCCATGTTGATGCATATGTGAAATCGTCTGGTACAGATCATTCATAATGTCTGAATTCCGACGATTTGTCCCTCCAAAATCAGTAGAGTACGATGGTATTCCTTCACTTAAATTTTCACTGAGTTAGACAGTTACAACTAAATTAATTGCATGTTTAACCTTTCCCTTTCAATATTCCTTTAATTATTTATCAGGTAATTTAAATAATGTACTTTCTTTTCAGATGTGAAGTGACTATAACACTTGGCCTGATATGGACTTTGTGGTATGGTCAAGAGAGCAAGAACTCTATTACCACGCTGCAAACTCGAGCTCATTTCCTTTGAGCTTTTATCAAATCTTAATTTCATTTTTTACTGGCTAAAGTGCAAATTCGCTCTTGCAATCCCACAAACATTTGAATACTTATACCAAATATTGGAAACATAATCGAGAAGAATATGTTCAGTATCTTCATTTGATAAAAGTGAAAATTTCAGCAAGGTCAGTAGTCCACGCACAGCGCGTCCAAAAACCAGTTCGATGGGGCTGAATCATAGAGATTCCTGAACTGATTTCCTAACAGCAAACATTAGTAAATGAAAGCCTTCATCCCAATCATTACCCGTATCAAAATAATATGACCGAATCATATTTTTCAAAGTTTGTTGAAATCGTTCTAAGCCTCTTGTCTCTCAGTGTAATAGGCAAAATGTTTGAATTGTTGGATGCCTAATTCGTACGTAACTTGCTGGAAAATTCGATACATGAAATTTGACCCTTGATCAGACTGGACAGATATGAAAAGGCCAAAGTGAGGTAAACAAATTTTATCAAAGCTTTTACTATTGTTTTATATTAATATTCGTCAAAGGAATTGCCTCTGGAAACCTTGTTGATGTGCACATTATGGTCAAAAAGTATTGTTTACCTGACTTGGTCTTAGGTAATGAACCAGCACAATCTACAATTATTCTCTAAATTGATGAACAAAATGCAGGCATATGTTGTAGATGAGACTTATGTATCTTTTCATTGGGTTTTTATACCATTTGAAAAATATGATAAGATATACAGTATTTACAAACATCAATGCTGATTTTCGGCCAATAAAAGTGAGTCGAGATCTTGTGATAATTCTTGTTAATCCCTAAACGACCAACCAAAGGAGTTTCATGGGCCAAACTAAGTATTTCTTATCTGTAAGGTTTCGGAACCACACTTTGATAGTTCACTGACCACTCATCACCAGAAAGTACATCTAGATATCTCCATTTTCTAATAAGAATTCCATTCTTAATGAAATAACAGACAGGTACTTCAGTTTTGACGATACGCCTCAGGGACTAACTCATAACCCTTGATAATATGCATTCCTTCTCTAAATCGTTGTCAGCAGTCTCCTGTGCTAACATGTATACAAAGATATCTCGAGCTTTGCCAAAACGTGAGCACTGTAATAATTGAGTCAAATGATCCCCTGGTCATTTCAAATTTTCAGCAAATATTTCAAAATAAAGAAAATATTTGTTGACATCTTTTTCAAGAAAAGGGACACTAACCTAATATTCTTACTGATATCAAAACATGAATTTGCATGTGAAGTGGGAATGTGCTTTTCACTTGCGAGCTCTATTTCTTTAATTCTATATTGAAATTCCCTCGCTTCCTTCTCTTTTTGCATTTGCATCTGTTTTTCCCTTTCTTTCTTATCTAATCGCGTTTGTTCCTTTTGCAACTGTACTTGTCCTTGATTGTTCCCTTTATTTCTTACATATTTGCATTTGCATTTGTTCTTTTTGTAACTGCATTTCTTCTTCTTTCGATTTCTTCGAATTGCAAAACAATTTCGTTTTCTTTTTTTATATCTTTCTGAAGTTTCTGCTTCCGTAACTCTAATTTCATCTTGTATTTTAATTTTAATTCATTTACTTTTATGTCAGAGTCTGTTACATATTTACTGATCGAAACTAAAGCACTTTTATCCAAAACAATCTTTTCTACCAAATACTGGACCAAACTATGTTTTATTTCTTGCATCGTTAAGGAAGCTTTTGCCCCAGAAAGATAATATTCTCTATTAAGTTGAATTAATAAATCTTTCTTTTTCAAACGGTCTCATTGTTCCAGAATAGGATTTGATAGAAAGATTTCCACTTTTGATAACATTTTGGAAAAGCCTGTTCATTTCACTAAAGAGTTCTATGATGCAAAATAGTACTTGGGATTTAAATTTGCAAAGCTATTAGAATTTAAATTGAAAAAACTAGGTTATCTGAAATATTTTAGCTAAAATTCATATATCTCGGACGAGTCCCCAATATATTTTGTTACGTTTAGACTGTTACAATTCTAGAAAAAAAGGGTAAAAATTAAAAAAGTACTTAACGGTTTTTCGATTCAAATCCAAAAATAATAAAAAATTGAGAAGTAGAAGTCCTAGAAAAAAAAGTCCTAAATGAATTTAAGTTGAAGCCATGATAAAACGCAAGGTTGGAGGACAACGAAATTTGCAAAAGTCAGTGTTTTGCTGATGTATGAACAGTTCCTTTTTAAGCCAGAGAAAAAGATATTCCAGTTTTGAATTCTTAATAAAATTTCAATTAATATTTTTGTCCAAGATATCTGTGTGAGCATTTTAATATTTCCAGGGAAAAAAGTTAATAATTCCATAAAATAGAATTTCAACTCAAATTGGTCAGAATAAAACACCTTTCAGTGTAAATGATTTATAGAAAAACTGACTAAATTCTATATATATAAAGGTTTTCTACTAATTTAGGACGGAAAACAGATTCCCATATGAGGGTCAGATGGTCATGTTGCTGGAAGAAATTAGCTGCTTTCTGCATGCCGAACTACAAGTATTCACATTATGGCATTGAATAAAACCAATAATTTCACTCTGAGAAAGACTAAACAATGTTGTTTAGTTCAACTCACTGATTTCTAAATTAAAGTCAGGAACATAGGTCAGCTTTAGATACAAAGTTTCCATTATTAGTGTTTAAAAAAAACAATCAGGTCAAACTGAACTGAGTTTCTGGGAAATGAATTTCTGGAACACGTCAAATCCAGTAAATAAATTATATTTCACTAGCACGTAACAGAATAAAAAATAAATTTAAAACAAACAAACAACTAAATTAAATGAAATATAAACTAACCCAAATAGACATATCACTAGGAGCATGATTTATTTACAAGTTGTGATTAGAAGAATCTAAAGCTTATTATACATTATGTAATTATGTTTGTGTTTACGATCGATCAGCAATACATGATATTTCACTTGTCAAAGTAGCAGCATTCAATAAATAGAAGTGTTTGAGAATATTGTATATAGATGCTGAACCACTGCATCCTCGTTTAAATAATTATTCTATTGTCTCTTTGAATGATTTGATGTAAACATAAAATAATCATGAGTCACATAGTTGACTTTTGCAAAGGCTTGAATGATGTTTTTCAATGTTATTTATTCGGGATACATAGCTCCGGAAGGAGTAAGCACACAACTTAACCATTTTGGGAAAAAAAAGTTTCTCCTGGAGCTGTTTAAAAAGCTGTAAAATAGATCCACAAGTAAGATGAAATTAAAATATTATGTTAATGATATGGCTGATATGAACTGAAGCTTGCTACCTGAGGCAACAAAAACAGTCACAATATAAACGGAATTCGAACTATCAGATCCAGATTCTCAGAGATACAAATAATTTTCTCCTACCAACTCCTGAAATCATTAAGTTTGAAACTTTAATAGACGCGAAAATAACGCTTACAAAGAGTACCGTACGCAGATCACAGTTTGCTGCAGCATAGATGCTAGAGCGTAAATATGAAACTCTTGGAGAAACTTCAATCTATATTATTAGAGCAGCAATATAATGGAATGATATTTCGGAATAAAGCTTTTACTCTGCAAGCTATCTATAAAGTTAATACTGTTGATGTTTAATAACAAAATAAAGGAAAGTGTATACTAAAAATTTGGAAGACCAATTAAGAGACACATAATCAGTTAGATTTCATCGATATCGTTTGTTTCTGCAGATCCTACAAACAATAATTTCTGAACTTACTTGATAATGCTGCTGGAAAAACTATCTGATATTGAAATAGAATAATGATTAAACGACAAGTTATCGATTTCAATAGTATTTCAGATCACCTTAGAGCAAAAGATCAAAATGAACTAATTACCTTCTACAAATACTTCATTAAAGAATCCAGAAATAAAACTATTAGGTTCAATATTTGGTGGAAAGAAAAAAGTGTTTTGGATTTGATTAGTACGTTCCTATCTACAAAAGATGCAAATAGAATTAAGATGGCTACAGGTTCAGGAAAGAATGATGGAAATCCAAAAGGCAGACGGAGGAAAGATATAAACAAATGCAATTGGAGAAGGAGGATGAAAAAGAGTGTTAGTGTGTGTGTGTGTGTGTGACTTGGATTTTTAACGTAGCTTTAACAATTTTTCAGTCATATCGCTACGAGGTCTGCTGTGTGACAGTTTATAGTGATGTCTAGCACTGGGGCATCATGCCGCAGACATGTAGCATAATTTCCCACCCAGTCACAATATACTGACACCAGGCCGATCATTCCTAACACTAACCTCTTAATGCTGAGTGCCAAGCGAGGCAGCTCTTAGTACCATTGGTATGACTCGGCTGGGACAGATAGAGACAAATGAAATTACAGAAGGAAGATGAAAAGAGAGGTACATGGAAATACAGATCTTGAGAGAACCAAACAACGAAGAAAAATTGGCGAAACATAATTACAACTTGCAAAGGAAAAGCACCCACTTTCCCTTCACACATAAGTTCCCGTTTTGAGCTTACAAAAGATATCAGTTTGATACCGCCCTTATAATGATAAAGAAGTAGATTAATATTTGCCACGTCTTGAGAAACTTGCTAAAAATTTGAAATGACCAAGAGAGTATTTATTATTACCATGTGTACTTATTGTCAAAACTCATAAAGTCTAAACTTCACTGTCGGTATAAGAAAGTACTAATTTTGATGTAGTTAAGAATTGAATCTCAAAGGGTCGTGACTTGGAATCTGAGGCATATGGACAAAGGTTTAGAAACTGCAGAAACGAAACTTGACATACTTATGCCAAATTTGCAAGAGCAGACTGCATCAGTCCCTTAACCTAACAGCAAGTCATGGAACCAATACGTGTTGACTATAATATGTGTACCTAAAAGATTTCCAGAGATAATCTTTTTGAGGACTATTGAAACTAAAATCATATTAAAGGTTTTGATATTTTGTCCGTTTTGGCCTTTTCAAATCTGTACAATCTGACAGTAGCTCAGTTTTATGTCTGAAACTTATGGCAAGTTATGCATGAAGTATGTCTGAAGTATGCATCAAAGTGTTTGGGTCATTTTTCTATCGCCCTGGAAGTCATTTGGCTTTGGAAAGATTTAGTCTGTCTTTGCAAAATATGATTCGGTCCTATTGCTTTGAGACATGAAATGATATGCATTTGCTGTTGGTTGGTGTTAGGGAATCAGTTGAAGAATCCTCAGTTTGTAGTCCTATTCAACTGTTCTTTGGACACGCTGTCTTTATATTATTGAATTTAACTGAAGGGAATCTTCTTTCAACGAGGTTCAGAATTATTCAAATTCCGACTATTATTTGTCAAATACTTTTGAAGTAGCAGGAACTAATCTTAATTAGACTCAGACAATCAATAAATTAAGATATTAGGAATATAAAATAAGTGACATTTTAGCCAGATTTTCGGCTTTCTTGACCATACCCCAAAACCCTTTTCACACTTAGTTGTATTGTCCTTTTACAGTTGACAAGACAATATGTGACTTAAATAATATCAATATAATTCAAAACGCATTTGCCATATAAATTTGTTAACAAGCTGTGTTGAAAAAGAAAGCCTTGTTGATCATTCAATCAATTTAGTTGTACATGTCCCAGATAAGTGAGGGTTTATGCAGTGGGATGAAATAAGGCAGTCGTGTCTTTAATGTAACCAATTTTCGGGATTTAAATAAACTGAATAACCAGAAGCTGAACCTTTCACATCTACAGCCACAAGAAAACAGTTAATTATAACAGCTGATATGTAAATATTATCACATGTTTCCAGATGTTCCAACTCAAACAGATAATATTTAATCTGACTTTGATATTTTATATTCTTTATCAGACTCTGTGGAACAGCATCCTTACAGGATGAATCCTCTCCAGCAGAAATATGTGAGAAAAGAAATTAAACATTCCCTTGATAATGATCTCATAAAACCAAATAAAAACAACTGGATTTGATCAAGAATTCTAGTGCCGAAACCATATGATACTTTCCGCATGTGTGCTTCAAAGTGAACTGTGTCATCAAAATAGATTTAGTTTAATTACCAAGATTTGATGAATGTTTGACAAAATTGGAAACGCAAAACATTTCACAAAATTTAACCTTTTGAAAGGATTGCGTTTAATTCCTGTCACGAAAAGAGGAAAGGAAATTTCGGGTTTTTATAACTTTAGATGGACTTTATCAATATTTAATAATGATGCTAGATATAAAATGTTTTCATTCATCTTTCTAATGCTTAATAAATATAATAAGATCTGTCTAGATAATTGTGACGAATACATCGATAACGCTATCATCTACAACAACTTCTGGAAAGATCGCTTGGAAATCATTCGGAAATTCTTTAATGGACTTTGCGATTCAAATATGACAGTTAGTGTAAGCTAAAATAACTCTTACATTACATTCCTGTTGGTTTTCTTATTTCTGTAACTGGAAGATATATTTAAAATAATATAGCGACTATATAAGCCGCTATATGTCATCTAAACTTACAGGGAGAAAAAGGAGTAATAACTTTATTTCATCAAGATACAGCCTTCAACTGGATTGAACATAAATATATGGATCAAGTCTTAGAGGCATGTGACTCAGCATTTATATTACGTTGCTGAACAGAAATCTTGAACACGAGCATTTACGCTCAAGGCAGGTCAATGGAGCGAAAACTAAAGATTTTGATATAGAAAGGTCAGTTAGAAGGCATATGGTAAAATCTAGAGTGGACAGTTTGATTGAAGTCTGGATTGGAGTCTGGAGTCTGTAGTCTTGGGTGCAATAATATAGATGAAATTACAGTGCTTGTGTGTTGTCATTTGCATCTGGGTACATCTGAGCTAGTGATTATAACTGTCATTGGAACGCAAAATGCTGACAAAATACCGTAAAAGAAAGAATGAAATACCCATCACAGATAGCATCATATCAAGGATATCTCACATTATTTGTTTTAAAGGCATATCTACTTCTTCAGCCAAGAATATCAACGGTGACAAATTAGCAGTATTCCGCCAGCGTCAAATGAAAATTAGTGACAATAAGAAATGTTGAGTAAAGTGTGAAATATTACCAAAACGTTGAAGTAGATTCAGTAAATATTTAAAATACGTTAATGAATTCTCAAAGTAATACAAGATTTATACCAGTTTAATAATCTATTAGAATGTGTGTACATTTGCATATGAATGTATAATTTGCATATTTTGAAATTGTGTCCACTGATTTGAAGTAGCGAAATTGGGGAAAATATAAAAAAATATTCTGGCGATTGTATTGAAGACAGATGTGTACTAGTTAAAGTAGTCACTGGACACAAGGCGGTTCATATTTTTTTTTTTAAAGAAACATGTAATGAAAATATATTATTACATATTAAACAATGTTTGGAGGGTTGATGTTATCATCAAACTTTGAACTGATGCTGTGAAACCTGAAAATACGCTTTAATTTGGCAATCCATGAATGCAAGACGGAACAATGCCTGTCTTCAAAGAGTTTCATCGGACCATATAATTCATCTTTTGCAGCTCTAACACGAAAACTACTGTACAGGGATTGTACTATTATGCTGATTCACGCTACTGGTTGGTTTACTTGAATAGGATTTTGTCGGCTACTTCACACTAGTTTCCACAAATATTACCTGGTCACAAGTATGTCATATGGAAATATTTTGATTCAGAAGTATCAGGTTTCCCCTGTCTCCATGGGCATATGATAACACTGGTAGTGCGTAGTCGAAAGGTATCTGGCTATATACTCACCTAGACCAAATTATGATATTTGCGTCCTGTGGATAAGCATCGAACTCTTATTTTCTCGACATGATACAGTTAATGAATGAGCTAAAAGTGTCGCTAAAATCAAGTGGAACAACAACGAAAATGCTGTGTCCAAGAAGCGTTTCATTGTAACTACTATTAACCTACTTAAAGCATTGTAACCTTGAACATGATACGCTGATCTACAACGATCCTTCATCGTGGTCTGCTCAGCATTTATTATATGAAAAGAACAAAAAGGACATGTGCACATCCGATAAACATCGCTTACTTAAGTATTATCAATACGTACAAATCTATGCTTATCAGTTTTTATGTGATCACATATAGAACTTAGCCATTATTACTACAGCCACCATTGAATCACCAAAAACATACCAATACTACTATTAATAATATAAATAATAATATAAATAATAATAATAATAATAACAACAATAATATATTAATAATAATAATAATAATATTAATAATAATAATAATAATATTATTATCAGAAGAAGAATAAGAAGAAGAAGAACAGGAAGAAGAACAAGAAGAAGAAGAACAAGAAGAACAAGAAGCAGAAAATCAATTATGTACATTGAAATAATTTCATAAAGATGAGGACGATTATGATGGTGGTACTGTTGGTAGTAGTCATAATAATTCATACAGTCACGATAATTATTAACACCCAATAAGAAATTCATACCTCTAACAACATCCCCGTAACTCATCTGTAAAAACTTATATTTAGACATGGTTGGGTCAATGTAGGAAATCTCCTCAAACCTTATAGGAAAGGTTTCAGTGCTATGCTGGAAAATGGTCATTATATTGGTTTTTGTTTGACAGTTACACAAACAAAATATTTTGTTGTCACTTTGGCAGATTATAATAACATATGCTAAGGTTCTTTCACCTCAATTACCGTATGTTTCTTCGTATCAGTTACGGTATGTTTCTTCATCTAACAATGACATGACGCTGTTACAGTCTATCCTACTTTAGATCAAACTGTGAATCACGAAAAAAGACTGGTTTACTAATTAACATGGTACTGCTTTTTGCTATTTGTTTTGTATTTTATTGAAAAGTACATAATAATTTCACAAGAAGGTGAAACCAACATTTTTTCTCCACTGCGCTAATGGGCTTAACCGAAAATGCAAAATCATAAAAGAAAAAAAATAAAAATAAAAATTAGTTATTTTGGCTTTGTCAAAAATTACACGGTTCTGTTTATCCCTACCAGTTCTGTAATAAGTTACCACCAATGAAGTTAAAAAGTGATTAAGTTAAGAAACAAACATTGTTTTCCTGGCCAGGGCAATATTTGTACTTTTCACTGCACACTTTAGAAGCTATCACATATTTTCCATTTCCTAACAGTTGAACTTCAATTTTTCTTACCTGGGTTAGGATGAATACTATATTATAAATTAGCATTTGTCAGGCCTCTATAATTAAAACCATAAACAGGACATCATTTATGTTACAGACAATCGGAAACAAAACATCATTTATGTTGATGATTATCCGGTGAAAATTGTCAATCAAGAGAGGATTTCATGGTATTCCGATAAGTTATGACACAAAATACATAACATTTCGTAGTGTCACTAATTGTTCATTTGAGGCTGGTGAAATACGCCAAATGACCATGAAGATGTTTTTGACCGAAGTATTATAATGCATTAACAACTAATGGAGTGACGAATCTTTGATAAAATTGTACCTGTAATGGACATTAATGTCTTTCCTTTTTGGTCTTTTGTTGGTATTTTACATATGACAGCAAAGAAATGCTGCAATTTCGTTTACATCAATACACCCCGGATTCTAGACTCCACTTCAGACTCCAATACAACACAGCACTCTAGATTTTATACTAAGCCCAGTAAGAAAGGAATGTATCCTGTCAATGTTATTATAAGCACAACTAATATAAATCATATGATACAAAATAGACAATAATTGTAATATTAACGGAATTAATATTCCTAATTTAAAATATGAACTGCAAATTGTTACCAGTATATGCTCTTAAAATAAGTAACAGAAAAGAGTGAAAAACAACAGGTTTGTAAAATTTAACAAATAAATTATATCCCTAGAACACACTGTGAAAATGGGTAAGAAAACAAAGCTTATGATATTGCGAATTAAATCCCGAAAAGTATCCAAGAATTAAAGACACAAGTCCTGATAATTTAAATTCCTGAACACAGCTAAGTACAAGGTCTAAAGAAAACCAAAACTAAAGGCGTTGACGTGTCTGTTGCAACTTAAGAGTGCTGATGTGTCAGCAGTCTTTTGTTAAATCAAAGAAATATACTTGCAGGTTTGAATTCTGTATAAATGTCAGAGAATATCTCTGTCCAAGAATTGTGTCAGAACGCCTTTGTATTTCCAAATGAAATAATCAGTTGAATTCAATACTTTTGAAGAAAATAGATTGTGTCCAACTGGTGATAACATAATGCAACTAGAACGTGCTTTTTGCTCAAGATCGAATGACAAAATACTCACAATTACAAGATTATATAGTTCCCAACATGACCTCAGGTCACAATTAGCATTTTCTAAAAGCAAAAAAAAAATATTACCAAGTGTAATAAACCTTGTAGAATGATTCTGATGTTTACAAAAGCAAACTGTACAATTGACCTAGGAAAATGGGAAACCCTGACCCCAATAAACATATGTACTTCATCTGTTAATACAGATTCTGATACTAAACACATTCAAAGAGAGCATAATTGATCTATTTATTACTTGTTTACACAAAAAAAAATAAAAATAGGTTAATCAGGTCAATGAACTCAGTTTTGGACAAGGTCAAATCCAGCACACAAAATTATTTTACAACAACATGCAATGAAATTATTTTTTAAAAATAACAAACAAACAATTAAATTATATATACATGCCACTTCCTATCTTAGGAAAAGAAAGATATAGGCAAAGCAGGTTCCTTTGAGTATAAGTCAAATATACATATGGGAAAAATATACAAGATGAAATCTTATGAATTACACAAAGTATACATGAAACATTATATTTACACGTGAAATTGCATCTACTATTAAATTGTTCTTTCCTTTAATGTGCTATATGTGAATATTATATTCCTGCAACTCCGCCTGAATAACATCTCACTTTTGTTTTTCATCTTGCCTATGAAAGTAAAGCGCTTGTTATCAGTGACTACAACATTTGGAAAAGGAGCTGAACTAATGCAGATTTCAAAGTGTTGTAATGCCAATATGAAAGCTAAATATTCCTTCTCGATAGTGGATTAATTTCTCTGGTGTTTATTTCATTTCTTAGAAATATTGCACACTTGATGATCTACACAATTTTTGTCTTCTTGAATTAATACTGCTTCAACCCCAAGATCACTTGCATCAACATATACATTTTGTGTTATTTTGTGGTTTCGCAAGCAGAAACACTCCATTTATGATGCGTGCTAAAATGAGTTGACACGTAAAGACGTCAACTAATTTAGCAGACAAAAAACAATTTCCACAGCATTCAGCGATTTTAAAATAAAAAGAACAACTTAATGAAAAACGGTGATGAAAGTCTGATTTGAAAACGTCACACCTATTCTAAATTGTTGATAAAAGGGGTCCTCAACAGTTTCGGTTTTCTCCTCATAATCTAACCAAATGTAAAACCCATGTGTGTAAATGTTGCAATCTCAATTCCATTAAACATGAGTTCCTTTATTCTTGCAATGTTTTAATGATGAAGAGTGAAAAAATTCAAAACATCATTCTTGCATTAGAGAAAATGTACTGTGGAATTCAACTTAGCAAAATAATGTAAAAACAATGTCAAAGTGATAATAAAACTTCCTCCGTCCTAAAACGAAACACGAAATGGATCAATCTTGATAAATTGAATTAAAAGCCTTTGTTTTACAATACGAAAGCATAAATCAATATTTATGAACGTATGTTACACTCCGCTGCAGCGGTAATTATCGACGTGTTGCCCATCGTTTACGACCTACATAAGATTATTAAAGTTGAATAAAGGATTTCACTTGTTACAACGACGTACGGCAGAGTGCGTACTAATGACGTTACCTTATTTAACAAGATGAAAATAAAAGATGCATGGAGTGTCGTACTTTTATCCTTAATGAAAATGAGATATATCTTCATACATATACACAAACACACACACTCACACACACATTAATATATATATATATATATATATATATATATATATATATATATATATATATATATATATATATATATATATATATATATATATATATATATATATATATAATTTAAATGGAATAGTTTGGACACCTGTAAAAATAAAATAATTTTGGAAGGAGAAAAGAGAGATACAAATAATGATATTTCATTAATAGCACTTTTAATCTTTGCAAACGATTCATTAAATTGAGAGACTGTCCAGTGGAAATTAATAAGACTATAAAGACTACCCTATTGTTTAAAGTAACTATGTTGTGCATGGCACCCACATTTGTTGCTAATAGAAATGGTATAGCTCTGCTTGTATCTTATGTAGCGTATTAAGAATGCTGCGTTTAAAAAGTATAATTTTTGAACATGTTTAAGCAAGTTATAGCGTCTACAACTGAACTGCTGAAAAACAAGTAACAGTTCTGGATTGTCCATTACTTTGCCACTTACAATTTAAGGGCAACTAAAAGTTACATAAAACATAAATTAAGTCCGTCCCTGAAGCAAGGATATTTTATTTTAAAAAATACACGCAAGTTATTTAGGCACTCATATTTTAATAAAACAAAACTTTTCTTGAGTAAATTGACTACACATCAATTTACTGATTGCGCAGTCAGTAAAGTACAAAAAAACAGATTTTTTTATATAAATGATAAATAGAGAAGCGAAACTATATAGTCTTAAAAAATCAGTCAGCTAAAGTAATCAAATCAATACAATATGTTATCGTTATTTACCGTGCCCGAGCAGTATGCAATATATATTCACATACTTTATAATTAATACTATATGTAACGCTGTGTCATTAATAGCATCATATCTACCGCTCCAGTGGCTTAGTGGTTAAAGCGTCCGCCTCTAATGAGGGAGGTGGCATGTTGAAACCCCGGCCGAGTCATACCAAAAAGGTTATAAAAATGGTACTAACAATTGCCTCGCTATGTAGGCACCATTAAGAGGTCAGTATTAGGACTTGTCGACCTGGTGTCAGGATAATGTGACTGGGTTGCCATCATGTTACATGTCTGCTACCTGTTACTCCAGTAACGGAATTACTATAAAATGTCACACTCCAAACACACAAGCATCATAACTAATCTACCCTGTCACGTTCGCGATATTTTCATGAAATGACCTGTTACAAATCGCAAAGAGATGTCAAGCCTATACCATTTGAGACAGTATTCACATTCGAATTGGTAAGTACAACCTACTTTTGGTTTATTTAAGAAACTAAGAATATAATTGTTAAGTAATGCCAAGAATTAAAGATGTGTTTGATTTGGTATGCATGTAGATATAAATGTATGCCTAACTGTGTGCATGAGTGTACATCTGTGCCTATGTATGAATGATGCATATACCTATTTATGTGTCCATATATGAAGGTGGGTTTTGGAGTGTTTGGGGTCCTCTGTATTGTAGAGGCTAGAACACGTGTACAAATTAGTTATTAAGAGAGAAGTAAAGAGCCAGAGAGAGGGAGAATATTATTAGGTTTTTAGACGGCATTGTTCGAAATGTCTTCTTTGGCAAATAGCCACAAAATGTATCACAGGTTTATAATTCAGTGTATGCGTCATAATAATGGAACAACATGACTAGTGATTAATATTAAATAAAACAGAAACAAAACGTCAATTTCTATGAGGGGTTTTTGTTTTGTTTTTATCTTAGTCAAACGGAGATATGAAATATAATCGCATATCAATAGTACCCCGTTCTCACACGAAGGATAATGGAAAGGTCAAGGTGTTTCCATCTTCTTGCTTGGCAGCTAAGGAGTCTGAGAACACAGCAATACATGGTGAAACAGCGTATACCACTTATGATATAAAGATGTAATATGGTTTTAATGAAGAAAGTACTAAAAACACTGAACGCTCTGACGTCATTAAAATATTTAATATAGTTACAGTTGATCTAAGTCAATATACTGCTTAAATTAACATTACTTCCAACCATAACATTGTTTCTCTCTCTCTCCCTCTGCATTTGTACTGCATCTGAACATAATCTGTATGTAAATTCAGGAAGAATATATCTTCAAATGATGTCAAAGCTTTTGGTTGATGCCAACGCAGTTCGCAAGAGTTTCAACGACGGCTTACGTTTCATTCGTAGAATCGAGTGTGTCTTGGAGGACTTTGAATATATTTTGTCAATGAGAAGGTGATGTAATGTAGTAAGTCAACTGGAGACTTTACCAGACGAATGGGGAATGACCGAAACTCAAAGGCTTGTTTGATTATTATATATGATTACTTCTGCAGAAATGGAAACCTCCATGTACGTATTTACAGGAAAAAGATGAAACTTGTGTTCAATACAATGACACAACGAAATCTTGGCCTAAAGCAGACGAAACAGGCGTACATAAGTCACTAAACGTTATGGACTTAAAGACTCCATTTACACAACCTTCCAGTATAGATAGCGTTGCCACCGGGATTGTTTCTGACAACAGTTAATAACTATTTAAGCAATAACAGATGCGAATGCAAATCTAGAGAAGATGACAGGGATCCGTGTCTCAGCCTGCGGCTTAAGAAATAAAGACCAAGTTATCACTATGCAAAATAAACGAGGTATAAACGCTGAGCTTCAATCGTTACGTAAAGATCCACAGCTGTTGTTTTAAAGTCTCATAAGTCTCGTCAGATGAATTGAAAGCACTAATGAAATATAAATTATGCAGCTTCATTTAGCTCTCTTTCAGTCACCAGAATTATTCAGACAATCTATCCATATGCCTCGGTATTGGCTATTTAAATAAACATTATACCAGAACAGGAAAAACATCCAGTTTAAGAGGCTGACTATGTATTGCATAATCACGAGGAGTGTCATATAAAGATACATGTGACATTTAAATCAGATGTGTGCACGGCACATATGTGAATCAAACTGTTGTGCATGATATATTGATGGACCTTCTACCAAAGATAAACCGAAAACAAAAAAAAACAAAAAACAGAAATACAAATGGCACAACTTTTGCCCCGGTCCTGTTCTCAACATATATTGTGCAAGAATGAATAGTTTCATTTTGTTTTCGAGGTATTATCGATATTATGATCAATTCATCATAAATTAATCAGTTAATTATTTAATGCAATTTTTATTGATTTCCTGACGATAAATTTAGGGAAATGTATTTAATATGTTAATATATACAGTTTCCCAAACATCATATAATAAAACGATGAATTCTGTGGCATTTTGTTATAGGTAAAGCCTCCTCTTTGAGTCAATTTACTGGACTATGTACTAAATGTTTATCTAGTTAATAATGTTTTTAAACGTATCGTAACTCACTGGAGAGTTAATTTGAGTGCGTTATTTGTTAGGTCTGTTTTACAGTATGATATCCTTTTCTTAGCGATAAAGTGGAAGCTTTTGCTAGCATGTTAGTAAAATCTGAAATCTGTAAATGTAATATGATGGTTTATCTGTATTTTATATGTAACTCGGCGAAAACATTGGTCATCTATTCAGAGTCTTTTCACCATTAATACGCAATTATATGTTGATATTTCTCTTCGATATTTTCCCTATTGCAATATTAGACTGAATTGTTTGACATCGCTGGTATATTTCGATTTTCCATTCCATCTATGGGTCTTTTTCTGTTTTCTAAAGTTAATGACTGCTTCGTCCCCTACTGGTTTCTGCTTGCTCGTACCATTGTTTTAAATGGAGGGCAAAGTCTAGCAAAATGATGATAATTTCTTCGAGTGATTTCTGATGGCAAGGGTCGCCAATAGATAATGATGTATTTTGTTTCTGATTTTCATGTTTACGTCAATATTAACTTGAATCATTATCTTTTAACCTACAGTTGCATCGGAAGTGTCAAGAAGCTTGTACGTAGATAAGTAAGCGACATCTAAGGTTAACTGTTAGACATTGTACCGGATATAAAGGTTATTATTCGGTGTCGGTTTTCAACAACTGATTCTTTTAAGAGAATGTCAGTTTATTAGCAGAGTAACCTATAAAAATCCCAACAATGTTGGATAAAAAGGTCGATTCTCCTTTTGAGGAAAATATACCGTCTTCAAAATGTGAATAACATACATTTGTGAACCTAACGAGAGGCGTGGTTACTTTGTATAGCAATGTTGTGCATCCTTCGTGCAAATTAATATTGTTGTTAACATTTTCCTAAACAGGGATTGAACATGTGTGAACTAAATGTACGTCGTTCTTTCAATTACTGACTTTGCAAAAATGATGTTGCTGATGTTTTGTAGGGTTTAAAGCCAATGTTCAGCACATGATAAGTTATACATGGCGTCCAGTACTACTGATGGAGGAAGAACCCAGGAAAACCCCGCGAAGAACCACTGATCCACTGGGGGCTACTGGCATGCTGTTTTACGTAACCACATTGACCGAGCCCGAGACTAGAGAGAGAGGTGAGATGTCAGTGATCCGTAACGATGAGCGCTTTAGACCATTCGGTGACTTGAGGCCCCCTGCTAAAATGTACAGTCAACACTAATTTTATTGCAGCATCAGAACAGGTCTCGTTATAAGTGGATGACTAGCTTCTTTAATAATTTATTTTCATTTTTCTTATGTTATTTATGCAACAATAACAACTAGCTGCCATTAAAATATGGTTCGGTGCATAATAGTTGTCCTTATCAAACGCCATATGCAATGAAGACATACTGAAGGCAGCATTTTATTATAATTTGTTTGTTTGTTATGGCATAGGTCTTTCACACAAGCTTACTGCATACCACATTTTCCGTCCTTCACATTTTCCATTTAAATAACATCATAATTAACAAAACCTGTTACAGCCACATAGGTGCGATACTGATAAATCGTTTCTTCCTATGACAATTCACTTCAAATGAGGTGGCGTTTGGTGTTTGATGTTTTAGGGCAAAACAACTCCAATATGTTAGTTAGGACCGAGGTAATCGAAGGAAAATGCCTTCCACAGGACACACAGCAGTTGCATACCCAGGCTGATTTGTCGGTTGGTTCGCAAGTACTATACGGAGACCAATGAACAATCGATGATCATGCCTTCCGTTAGTCGCCTGGTACGACGTACAAGAGAGCTTGTCTGGTCTGTAATGCATTCTCGAGCCAGTGATGCCATGAGGTCAATCTAATTAGCAATTCAGAGGCGACGCTCACGACATTACTAAATATACACATATCGATTTAAATATACACATTTCGATATACCCTTTATGAAAATATTGTACACGAAACTGATGTAATACATTTTTTTAAACTGCATGGCGTTAGGTTATATGCTCTTTAAAACAGTAACAAGAAAATAATGAAAACAACAAGCTTTGTAAAATTTAAGAAAAAATTTATTTCCATAGAAAAACAAGGTAAAAATTAGAAAAGAACTTACTGATCTTCAAATAAAAACCAAATATAATCCAAAAATAATACAAGAATTTAAAATAGAAGTCCTAGTAATAAAAGTCCTAATGAAACTGAGTTTGAATCCCAACGTAATCCAAAACGGAAGGTGATGACGTATGCTGTGGTCGGTGTCGTACTGATGTGTCAACAGTTCTTTGTTGAATCCCAGAAAATAATATTCCGTTGTTTGAATTCTTTTTACATTTTCATAATTATCATTACCCAAGAAGCAATTTAGAGCACAAGTATTTCCAGGAAAAATTAATCTCTTGGAATCCAAATAATTTGAAGAAAGATAAAATATTCAACTCAAACTATTCACTACAAAACACCTTTAAGTAGCAATAGTTTAAAGCTCGACTGACTAAATTATCTACAGACAATAGTTATACACTGACTTAATGCAAAAAAACAGATTTCTATATGAGGGGCACATGATCATGTTTTAGAACAACATAGAAGCTTTTTACATGCCTAACATCACGTACTCCTAGTATGACCTTGACTAAAATCAATAATTTTTACCTTGGGAAAGAATAAAAAATAAAATAGTTGTTTACTTCAACTCTTACTGATTTCTGAGTCAAGGTCAAAAACGAAAACAGCATTAGAAAACAGTTTATATTATTAGTGTTTACTAACAGTTAGTCAGGTCAAACTAAACTGAATTCTGGCAAATGTCAAATCCGGTAAATAAAATTACGTTAAAATACTTGTAATGGAATAAAAAAATTGAAAACTAACAAACAAATAATTAAACTAAATCAGATATAAATTAAATCAAATATACATAGCAATGGAAAATTTATGTTGTTTTAATTATGTTATAGTAAATTCCTTTAGATTGAAAATTATGCTAGGTCCGTCGCTATATATATATATATATATATATATATATATATATATATATATATTAACTTGATATTTGGTAGTGCGTCTATGGAAGACCTGATAATGTAATGGCTTTCATTCTGCATTACCTTGGAATGGAAGTCGCTAGAGTACTTCGTATTTGAATACATTTTTATGTGTACGTTACAAGACGAAATTAGTCCTGCATTAGTGAAGGTTTTAAGGATAGCGTCTCGACGGAAGTTCCTAATGCAATCCATCAGTGCACATGCTGTGCCAAATTATACAGGCTGTAGCCAATGATCGGCGACTTCAACTTTACCTTCATCGATTGAAAAAGAATTAAAAATCATTAAATGAAGAGATTTCAATATCTTTTCTGATTGCAAATCGATTTACATTTGTCAAGGTTTTAATATGTGAGGTTGAATATGGCACACACAAAACTTATTTAACTACATTCGTCGCTACGCTCTTTAATCTTCGTATCCTACATGTTTGTATGTATGTATGCATGTATGTATGTATGTATGATGTATGTAGGTATGTATGTAGGTATGTATGGATGCATGTATGTATGTATGTATGTATGTATGTATGTATGTATGTATGTTTGTATGTTTGTATGTATGTAGTTGTTGTTGTAAGGATTAACGCCATTTGTCAGCACGCGATATATACAGACATAAATACTGTTTCACGCCAAGATCCTAAAATACATTTATTTAGATGTTTACATTAATTTCGCGTTTTTCAATTTGATTTAGCTTAAGTTTTGTGGCACGGCGGTCAGTATTAATGGTGGAGGAAGAACCCAGGAAAACCTCGGAAAGAACCACCAACCCACGAGAAGCTACTGGCAAGCTTTCTCACATACCCACATTGGCTGAATCCGAGACTCGAACCCACGCAAACAGAGGTGAGATGGCAGTGATCCGTAACGAAGAGCTCTTTAGACCACTCGGCCACTCGGGGCCAATGTATGTATGTATGTATGTATGTATGTATGTATGTATGTATGTATGTATGTATGTATGTATATACGTACGTACGTATGCATGTAAGTATGTATGTATGTATGTATGTATGTATGTATGTATGTATGTATGCATGTATGTATGTATTGTTGTTGTTTTTGTTGTTGTGGGGCTTAACGCCAATTTTCAGCACACGATAGGCTATGCATGGTGGAGGAAGAAACCGGGAAAACCCACGATAAGCTATTGGCAACCTTTCTCATATACCCACATTGGCCGAATCCTAGACTCGGGGCTGGTGTATGCATGTATGTACGTACGTACGCACGCACGCACGCAACCACGCACGCACTCATGCATGCAGGTATGTATGTATGTATGTATGCATGTATATATGTATGTATGTATGTATGTATGTATGTATGTATGTATGTATGTATGTATGTATGTCTGTCTGTCTGTATGTATGTATGATTGTATGTATGTATGTATGTATGTATGTATGTCTGTCTGTCTGTATGTATGTATGTATGTATGCATGTATCTATGTATGTATATATGATTGTATCTATGATTGTACGTATGTATGTATGTATGTATGTATGTCTGTATGTATGATTGTGTGTATGTATGTATGTATGTATGTATGTATGATTGTATGTATGTCTGTATGTCTGTCTGTCTGTCTGAATGTATGTATGTATGTATGTATGTATGTATGTATGTATGTATGTATGATTGTATGTATGATTGTATGATTGTATGTATGTATGTATGTCTGTATGTATGTATGTATGATTGTATGTATGATTGTGTGTATGTATGTATGTATGTATGTATGTAAGTACGCAATGCGTAGCTTACAGCTCGTGTGCAATGAAAGAAAAAGAATCATGCTTTTATTGGAGCACATGTACTTGCTGTATGGTGTGCTGGGTAGTAGCTTTGTAAAGTACATGAAAAAGTAGAGGAAGAGACGCACACAATTGCTATTGTCAGGATACATACTAGTCATCTTTATATTTTCTTAGTCCCCTTTACATTTTCTCAGCCATTCTTCTCTACGTTTTCTCACTTAGTTAACAAGAGGTAATTCCGACTGGAAGGATGAGTTTTATAACTGATTTCAAACATTTACTCTATTTTCAAATTTATGCACATTTTTGAGACTTTGTCTTCTCTAGGGCACAATGGAAACCTTATCAACCATTTCTACTGCAAGCGAGAACAAATATCGAGGGTAATAATGTACATGTTTAAATGCCCTCTACCTGACGTGTCACTACACACAGCAACCTATACATTAGTCTTAGGTTATTAAAACCGATTTAATTCTTTGGTTTTTTTCATTGCTAAGTTTCGGGAATAAGAAAGAAAAAATAAAAAGCAAGAAATTATTATTGCCATGACATTGTCGTGTGTTATTTTCAACACCCCTCATTGTACTAGAATCCACGCATCGCATGTAACGTGATCATTATGATCTCAACTATATGACGGCACTATTTTACTCTGAAGAGAATTGACTTGAAATGATGCAGATGCTACTTTTGTCTCTTACTAACTACTTGTTATTCAAATTTAATAATCGTAACAACAGTCCTCTAAAAAGATGATAAAGTGAACGACAAATAAATGATATGTTTTGGAAATCTGTAACGAGCGACAGCCTGTAGTAAATCGTATGTGCAGGCTTCCTGTAAAGGAAAATCCAAGCGGTCTCAAAAGCTGTATCCTACTGAGGACACAATTAATTCGCAAACATGCCATTTTCCGTGTGCATTTGAAACAAGAAGTCTTCAAAGTGAGAAATTTGTGACGAATGTGTGAACACTCATTCAGCTATTAAATTATTGGCAATTAGTGAGCCAATATTTTTAGCAATCGGTTTATCTATAATATCCGTTGCAGTGCTCTAAATAATGGCTAATGTACTAACCATGTAATTCAATTATCTTTTTAAGTGTTTAACAACTTTTGGTTTCGACGATTGCATTTTTGGACAACTTCAAGTCATTCTCAGCAACAATGGATGGATAGAGCTTTAGAGATGCCTCCTCCATAAAATCCAAAATGCCCGAAGGCTTTATTAATTTAACTGAGATGTATATTTTGATTAAGGTTCCTCTGATTATGTTTCTCCTCAACAACCAACTCTTTTAGGAATTAGGGTTCCAGTTCCGTACTCTCCTCCCTTAAGGTATTACCTGTTGGTCGGGTTTACGTTCCTTCCTTCCCAAAAATAGTTTTAAAGGTTTTGTGATCGCTGCGAAAAGGTCTTTTCGAATTGTTCTGAATTTGGATTATTTTATATTTTGTTGTATTTCATTTTGGTTTGCGCCGCACGATACAAATTCTAAACAGTTATATATATATATATATATATATATATATATATATATATATATATATATATATATATATATATATATATATAAAACATAGAGAGAGACAGAGACTATAATGTAATTAGTATTACCGTTTAGCTCTCACGTGGTATTCAACACAATATGTATCTTACTTTAGTAGAAATTCGTTCATGCACCTCAAAATTAGTCATGGCAACGTTCTGTCCTAAACGTTACTGGTATATATTGAACAAACATATGTATCTTTTGTAGAGCTTAAACACTTGTTTAACATACAGTAAGTATTTAGAAGTGCTTGCTTTCAACGGTAAGCTAATATTGATGTATCTAGTAAGGTTTATATTTTAATGTGTTTTGAATAGGATTCGTGAAATAACATATAATGATACAATAACGGATATTGTTAATTGATATATTTATATTTTGAAAAGATTATGTATGTACTAATATTGAACTGAGTGTAACATGTACATTTAGCCGTAAAATTTGGTTTGGAACACACAATTGCATTATTTTTTGTTAGCTTCAAATTGTATTTAATGCAAGGAGTCGATCTACAATAAATTAAGTTCGACGGAAAGACAAATGCACGTAGTACGTTTGATAAATGAGTGTAGTTGAAAACAAGTCAAAGCAAAACTAAACCCATTTTGAAAAGTAAGAAAAGCAACTGAACAAATAATTAATGAAGGAAAGAAGAAAGTATAGAAACGTCGTTCGTTCCAAGATGGCTTTGACATAACGAATATATGTTTTAAAGCTCAGCTAGATCAATCAATCACCTACCATAGAGAGTTATTTTACGAGCTCGGTTTTGCAGCATTGTTGTCTAAATACATAACTATTAGACAACGTTAACTTCACTGTGGGGCCATTGTCGCAAGCCAAATGTGATTATCCGCTACACTCATTTTATCACACATGGCTGCCTGTGCCAATATTTCCTCGTGCGCATAAACATACGTTTTTCATGAACAACACAATGTAGAAAGTTCTTGCACACCAACGGAAGTGCCCGTATTAGTGATCGATAAGTGAGCGTACTTGGAATCGGAACTTATATTGGCTCAAGTAGGGTGGCTATTGGTGCAGAATGGCAAGTAAAATTTACGCGCGCTCACAAAGATTGGTTAAGCAGATTTATACATATTCATGAAAAGAGAGGAAATCTCCGCACGGACGGACAAGAGCGATAAAGGAGCGTAGAGTATTCTCACACGTGGATAGAGACGATGCTGGGGCAACCGTTTCAGATAGGTTAAACTATACCGATTTTTGTCATAAAAGAATCTATTTTAAGCATTCTTTCGCTAACGTTTATATTTTTAATAGTTCGCAAACGTGTTATATAGTGCACCATACATAAAAAAGTTTCTTTTGATGACAGAAAAGAGAAAAATATAAAACAACCCACACATACATTACATGCTGTCAGTAAGATGCACCAATCAAAATGGCCCTTCAGCTAGAACATGTACAGCCTTATATTAATTTATGTAATCACGTTTAGGGAAAAAGCAATCCCGTATAATAAGCTTTTTATAAAATGCCGCATTGGCAGATATGGTTGTGTTATTTCAACATACTCTAGCATACAATAAAGTATACTACTCGGCACTAACCTCCAGCTCCAACACCTCGGCATATTTGTATCGTTTCAGGGCAAAGCAATCTACGATAATGACTAGTTCATGAACATCTTATAAGAAGATACAATTGTGCTATTCTAAAAAATCATTTTTTTCTTCTTTTATAAAGCCCTCGTGTTAATTAGGTCTTTAGGGTTTACATAGTGGTTATCTCAACCTTCAGCAGGCCGAAAATAAATTCCTTTGTGTACGTTATTATCATTCCGCACAGCTGCGTGCGTGTTATCAAGAAAGCTATGAGATTGTGTGCCTATTTATTGATCAAGCTCGATTGCAATCATTAATCTCGATGACAACAAATAAGACTTTTTAACAGCTCCAGAGTTTGCTAACGGGGAATGGAGCATAACAATGAAATACATTTACTTTGATCATCCTCTTAACGTTGTGATCATAAGCTTTATATTTCTATTATCGAATTAACCAAATGATTTGGTTTGTTGTTTTGGGTTAAAAGCGATTTGTAACACATGATAGACGAAACATTTCTGGCAGTATATCTGGTGGACGACGAATACGGAAACACACCGGAAAGAACCACCTAGCAGAGACTCAGGTGATATATATAAGTGGTATATTATGTCAATTACCTTACATAACTCGGCCCCTAACAAAATTGTGAAAATAAACAATATATTGTAAATCCTAAAATTTCTAATAAACATTAACAATACTGAGTGTCAAGCAATACTTTGGATTCAATTTCAATAGTAGGTTATAGCGCGGGACAATCACATGATGGTTGCAAAATCTCGTAAAATGGTTGACAATAACAATGACAATAACAACCAGGTAATGATTGACACAAACAAATGCAAACCAGTTTCATAATGTTTCGAGCAAAACAAGCTATTCGTCAGGGGAGAAAACAATTTACATCCCCAAACAAACAATAAACGTAAAGGTCAAGAAATATGTTTGACTCGTACATCTTTGAATAACAGTGAAATATACAAGCGAAGTTCAACGGATAAACTACGTATATATATATATATATATATATATATATATATATATATATATATATATATATATATATATATATAATGTTGCCATCACGCAAACCAAAAAATTATAACAAAATCAAAGATGGAATTATCATGCCTATCAAGCAGAAAACTAAAATAATTTGACCTAATTTTAGCCTGGGGCTTAAGGAACGGACACCACGCAGTGCGAAATATCAACACCATATACAAAAAGCCTGCCATAAGTAGAATACGTCAATGTGCCTTTTTATAAGGAGAATACGTCAATGTGCCTGTTTATAAGTAGAATACGTCAATGTGCCTGTTTATAAGGAGAATACGTCATTGTGCCTGTTTATATGTAGAAAAAGTAAATGTGCATGTTCATATGTAGGATACGTCAAAGTGCCTGTTCATATGTAGAATATGTCAAAGTGCCTGTTCATATATAGAATATGTCAATGTGCCTGTTTATATATAGAATATGTCAATGTGTCTGTCCATATGTATAATACGTCAATGTGCATTTTCATACGTAGAAAACGTCAATGTGCCTGTTCATATATAGAATATGTCAGTGTGCCTGGTTATATATAAAATACGTCAATTTGCATGTGCATATATAGAATACGTCAAAGTGCATGTTTATATATAGAATTCGTCAATGTGCTTGTACATATGTAGAAAACGTCAATCTGCATGTCCATCTATAGGATACGGCAATGTGCCTATTCATACGTAGAATACGTTAATGTGCCTGTTCATATATATAATATGTCAATATGTCTGTCCATATGTATAATACGTCAATGTGCCTGTTTATATATAGAATAACTCAATATGCTTGTTCATATATAGACTATACCAATGTGTCTGTTCACGTGTAGAATACGTAAATCTGCATCTTTATATATAGAATACGTAAATATGTCTGTTCATATGTAGACTACGTCAATATGTCTGCTCCGATGTAGAATACGTCAGTGTGACTGCTCATATACAGAATACGTCAATGTGCCTGTTCATACATATAATTCGTAAATATGTGTGTTCATGCGTAGACTGCGCAAATGTGCTTGTTCGTATGTAGAATACGTTAATATGCCTGTTCATATGTAGAACATCTAAATGTGCCTGTTCATATATATATATATATATATATATATATATATATATATATATGTATATATATATATATTTAAATGCCCCTTATATCTATCTATCTGTCTATCTATCTATCTATCTATCTATCTATATATATATATATATATATATATATATATATATATATATATATATATATATATATATATATATATATATATATATATATGAATGAACAGGCACATTTAGATGTTCTACATATGAACAGGCATATTAACGTATTCTACATACGAACAAATGCCCCATACGGCTTGCGTCTCTGACTGCCTCTGTCAACTAAAATCCAGCTCCTGGCCTTCGCGAGTGGCTTAGACATAAAGCCCGGCAGACCATGTTGGATGGTAGCTCATCTAGGAGAAGGAAAACTCCGATTCCAAACCTCTGCTGCCTTGTGGCTATACCCACTCATGGGAAAGGCTAAGGGAGTAAACCCCGACAGAAAATCCGGAGATGGAGTCCCTAAGGCGGTCTGACATTGATTTCAATGTCATTCCGGCAACTCCTGCGACGCCGTTGGTGCCAAGCTGTATTGGCATTCGTCGTTCCCTTGGGCACACCAGCTGCGTGGAGAGGGGGGATCTGCTGCATGGACAACAGCTGATTCTCCATACCACCCTGCCCATGCTTCATAGCTCCACTGGAAAGGACACTCCAGCGTCGTCGTACAGCGTCGGCACAACACGAGAAGTAGCAGTTTACCGGTTCTAAGTCAAAGCTCGATTGGCGTAGAGCTTGGCGCCAGGGGTTACTTCTGACGGTGGGAGAGATCATCAGGTCTCAATGGACAGCTACAGCCCGCCTCAAGCTGGGCAGCCCCCAGTCAGTAAGGTGCTGCCCGCCATGGCCTGCCTGCTTCACTGGGTGCATCGAGCTTAGAGAACCATCTCCACAAGTGGGCCACAAAACTCCGCACCAGGAAAGACTAAATGAAGAAATAAGAAGACTCCAACTCTTCATTTTGCAACCTGGAACATCAGGACCATGTGTCCTTGATTGACCACTGACCTACAGCAGATCGACGATGCACGGAAGACTGCCGTCATTGACAAAGAACTCTCCCGACTGAACAATGACATTGCCTGCCTCCAGGAGACCCGACAGGGAAGCCAATTACACGTTCTTTTAGCAGGGGAAGCCCTTGGATGAACCTAGACAGCATGGTGTAGGCTTTGCACTAAAGAACACGCTACTCGCCCTCATTGAACCTCCATCATCAGGTACTGAGAGAATCCTTGCCCTCCGGCTGTCAACATCCTTAGGCCCGGTCAACATCTACGCCCCAACCCTCTGCTCCACCTACGAGGAGAAAGACAGGTTTTATGAGGCTCTGCATCAGGCAATATCCAGTATCCCCAACAATGAAAGCCTTTACTTACTAGGAGACTTCAATGCTAGAGTGGGAGCTGACCATGAGGCCTGGTCCACCTGTCTCGGCTTTTACGGAAGGGGAAAGATCAACGAGAATGGTCAGCGACTGCTGGAGATGTGCTGCTCCCACAGCCTATGTGTGACCAACACTTTCTTCAAATGCAAGGAGATCCACCAGGTGTCGTGGAGACACCCACGTTCACGCCATTGGCACCAGCTAGACCTCGTCATCACCAGGCTTGCAGAACTGGCCAGTGTCCTCCTTACCCGCAGCTACCACAGTGCCGATTGTGACACGGACCATTCCCTCGTGGCCAGCAAGGTGCGAATATTACCCAAGAAGCTGAACCACGCCAAGAAGAAGGGTCATCCACGCATCAACACCTGCTGTGCAAGCAACCCAGAGAAAACACAGCAGTTCATCAGCAAACTGAAGGAAGCCCTCACCAAAGTCACACCTGATGGCACCATTGACTCCAAGTGGTCCCATATCCGTGACTCTGTGTACAATTCAGCCATCACAGCTTACGGGAAGAGGGAGCGAAAGAATGTCGACTGGTATGAGGCAAACTGGGAGGAGATGGAGCCCGTGACTGAGGCAAAGAGGAAAGCCCTCCTGGCATACAAGTCTGCGCCTAGCCCCAGAACACTACAAGCCCTCAGGATTGCAAGGAACAATGCCAGGAAGACTGCCCGCCGCTGTGCCAACACCTACTGGCTGAACCTTTGCAACAGTATACAGACAGCTGCTGACACCGGGGATACAAGAGGAATGTATGAGGGTATCAAAAAGGCGACAGGCCCCTCCAGCTACAAGACCGCCCCCCTCAAGTCCAAGACGGGCGAAGTCATCACAGACCAGGGGAAACAACTGCAGCGATGGGTTGAGCACTATCTCGAGCTATATGCAACTCAAAACAATGTCACTGGAACTGCCCTGGACGCCATTCCAGACCTGCCTGTCATGGAGGAGCTAGACACACAGCCCACCCTTGAAGAGCTCGGAAAAGACATCGATTGCCTTGCCTATGGGAAGGTTCCTGGAAGCGACGGCATTCCGCCTGAAGTCCTCAAGAGCGGAAATCCAGCACTGCTCCAGCCCCTACACACACTCCTCTGCCTTTGCTGGGGACAGGGATACATCCCACAGGACATGCGTGACGCCAATATCGTCACTTTGTACAAAAACAAAGGAGACCGTAGCGACTGCAACAATTATCGGGGCATCTCCCTCCTCAACATCGTTGGAAAGGCTTTCGCACGTGTTGCCTTAGCGCGCTTGCAGATCCTAGCCTTTCGCGTCTACCCAGAGTCCCAGTGGGGATTTCGAGCCGGCAGGTCAACTGTAGACATGATCTTCTCACTACGTCAGCTGCAGGAGAAGTGTCGCGAGCAGCAGATGCCCCTCTACATTGCCTTCATAGACCTGACGAAGGCGTTTGACCTGGTTAGTCGGAGTGGACTCTTCAGACTCCTGCAGAAGAACGGCTGCCCCCCACGTCTGCTTGCTGTCATCATGTCGTTCCACGAGAACATGCACAGCGCAGTGTGCTTCAATGGCGCAACATCTGAAGCATTCCCAGTCATCAGCGGATTCAAACAAGGCTGTGTCCTTGCGCCGACGCTCTATGCCATCTTCTTCTCCATGCTTCTCCAGTACGCATTCAAGGACTGCAGCGAGGGAGTGTACATCCATACCAGGGCTGACGGCAAGCTGTTCAACGTCGCCCGTCTCCGTGCTAAGACTAAAGTCACAGAGGTACTCATCCGCGAATTGCTCTTCGCCGACGATGCAGCCTTGACATCACACACGGAAGATGGACTGCAGCAGCTGGTATGCCGCCTCTCCCATGCTTGTAAGGAATTTGGACTGACCATTAGTTTGAAGAAAACGAACGTAATGGCGCAGGACGCAGACTCCCCTCCCTCTGTCACCACCGATGGGTACAACTTGGAAGTTGTCGAGAACTTCACATACCTCGGGTCTAACATCTCCAGCTCACTCTCCATTGATTCTGAGGTGAACGGCAGGATTGCCAAGGCAGCAGCAGTGATGGCCAGACTTAACCAGAGAGTCTGGAACAACCCCAACCTCACAGAGAAGACCAAACTGCGTGTCTACCAAGGCTGAGTTCTCAGCTCACTTCTCTACAGCAGCGAAACATGGACCACCTATGCAAGACACGAGAGGAAACTCAACAGCTTCCACCTTAGATGTCTGCGGCGCATTCTGCAGATCCAGTGGCAGGACAACGTACCCAACACAGAGGTTCTAGAACACGCCAACATGAACAGCATGTTCTCCATTCTCAGCGAGAGGCGCCTTCGCTGGCTTGGCCATGTCAAAAGAATGGACCCAGGTCGCATTCCCAAGGACCTGTTATATGGGGAGTTAGCAGAAGGTGCACGACCAACTGGACGACCACATGTTTGCAAGAAGGATATGAAGACGGCAAACATCAATGTCAACGACTGGGAGAGCTGTGCAAACAACCGTTCCCGCTGGCGCCTAGCTGTCAGGCAGGGAGTTCAAAACGCAGAGGAAGAGAGAAGAATAAAACAAGCTGAAAAGAGAGCTAGAAAGAAGGATAGACAAAAGCTTACTTTGGAGCTACGCCATCGTCTCCCGTAGACGGACGGATGCCAAGATATATATATATATATATATATATATATATATATATATATATATATATATATATATATATATATATATAATATTCCAATGTGCTGTTCATATATAGAATACGTCAATGTACATGTCATATAAGTCTACGTGCCTGCTCACATGTATAATACGTTAATGTGCCTGTTCGTATGTAGCATACGTCAGATTGACTGATCATATGAGAAATACGTTAATGTGCCTGTTCATATAAAGAATGCGTCAATGTGCCTGGTCATGTAAAGAATACATCAGTTTGCCTGTTCATGTTTAAACACGTTAATGTGCCTGATCATATATAAAATAGGACAATGTGCCTGTTCATATATAGAATATGTCAGTTTGCCTGATTATATATAGAATACGTCTATGTGTCTGTTCATATATAGAATACGTCAGTTTGCCTGATCATATATAGAATACGTCAATGTGCCTGTTCATATACAGAATACGTCAGTTTTCCTGAATATATGTAGAATAGGCCAATGTTCCTGATCATATGTAGAATACGCCAATGTGCCTGTTCATATGAAGAGTACGTCAATGTGGCTGTTCATGTATAAAACATGTTAATGTACCTGTTCGTTTGTAGAATACGTCAATGTGCCTGTTCAAATATAGAAAACGCCAACGCGCCTGTTCATATGTATAATACGTCGATGTACATGTTAATATAAAATATATATAATACGTCAATTTGCCTCTTCATTTATTGAATACGTCACTTTGCCTGTTCATATGTAGAATACGTCCATGTGCCTGTTCATATATACAATATACCAATGTGCATGTTCATATACAGAAAACGCCAATGCGCCTGTCCATAAATAAAGAACGTAAATGTGCCTGCTCATGTACACAAAACATTGTTAGTTCTACAAATCAGAAACATATTCATATTTTATTCATTTAAACGCCTTTGCAACATAATCATAAATGTTCATTATTTCGTCACTTGCCTGGTCTCGATACAGAGAGATAGACATAACTTCTGCTTAAGACGGTCAGGTCTATTTAACAACATCAATAGTCGGATGCGATATAAAATAAAATAAACTATACAGACATACACAGGTCCCGTACATTGGGCACGTTTTATGACACAGTACACCAAAAAACCTGTGTTAGGTAGATTTTTCTGTCTTGTTAACAGACAGGTGCAATGTATTTAAATTACGTGAAGCAAACATCTTCGAAAAAGAAAAATACATTTGTCCGAATGGAGTTGACCTGAACAATAGTTAGTATTGATACATTTTGCTTTCATGTTTGTGTCAATGACAGCAAAGCGAGTATTGATGATTTAACCATTCAGCGATGAAAAAGCAACATAAAAGAAAGCATAGGTTTATATAAGGATTGATACGACTTCATCTGTTGAATCGGTCGGCCACATTCGTTCAAAATAATTTGAGATGTTTGCTGATATATTTATCCAGAAAAGTATATTAAGGAAACGTGTTTTCCAAGAATGTATGGCTAATCATTTGTATGCGTACATGCTATTTATTTTCTGTCTCTTGATTCTAAGAAGTAGGGTTTAGTGTTCTTAGGCTGTAAATCCAGTCAGTTTCCCTTGAACGTTTCGAAAAGAGGTCCAACTGGTACTGTGGGCTATACCTGCTGTATCAATGAGATCTAAAATGTGGCAATATGATGAAATATTTTCTTTTTCTAGTCTTTTACAGCTCATGTTGAGTGTTTATATCACTTGAAGTTCATCCCCTGTATAGTTTTCCTTTGTCCAACATACTGCATTGAGCAGATTTTGCATTAATAAGATACAATTTTGTTTTTTCAACTTGTGATCATACTCTAATTGATGTAATTTTTCCAGGCGTAAGCTGGCACTTACAGTGTCATGTGCTCGATAGGGTCTTGAAAGCGAGGGTCCGGTGGAGCGAGTTCTTTTGTGAGATGTTGAGACGGCGCATTCAGTAGTTTAGGTCCTTATTGTATTCCTTCACTTTCTCACGTTGTTTCCCCTACCCCCGCCCCGTTTCTGTTGTTCTGCTTTCTTAATTTTCAAATATTTCCCAATCATGATAACTTTAAAACAATTCACTTCCCAATGCAATTCGGTATTCTTCAGTGCGTTTATTCAGGGACACCTCACAATTGACAATCTATAACTCCTTGTTGGGACCGAAACCTGTGATTTATTTTGTGAAATTTTTAAACTACTCGTGTAAATAGTTTTAAAATATGTTTAGCTAAAAACGTCTTTGTCAGAAGTGAGACCTTGTTATCGACGCGTCTCCTTCAGAGAGACCGGCTTGCGGATAAAACCATCCTTGACCAAAGGCATGGTTATGGTGTGAAAAGTTTCTTACTACACTAAATTGATGACGCATTCTTTTAAAAGCGGCTGCGCGTGAAACTTCCTCGTCCAATATATGTCATATAGCTAGGAGGAATTACCTTTATTGTGAAAATTTGGGTACAGATTTACATGGCTTCTACAGTAGTAGGCACGTTCCTTACATTTCATCACTATTTGTCTCTCTGTCTCTCTGTGACTCTGTCTCTCACCCGTCTCTTCATGTCCCTTTCTCTCTCTCCCTATTGCAAAAGGCAAAATAATTCGATGATGATCTGAACATTTATTTTCGTCTGACGTTGATAATGAATGCGCTAGTTCAGGGAGGTTCAACAACTTAGATGCAAAACGTAACGTTCGTTGGCCATTCATTATATATATATATATATATATATATATATATATATATATATATATATATATATATATATATATATATATATATATATATATTAAAAATTAATAATATAACTGACTTTTGTATGACCGATAACCGATAAAAAAAAGCCGTTAGGGTTCTTCATTAGATATGTAGGGATGTCGCTTTTGCATAATTTTTTTGTTTTAACATACATTTTTAAAGATGTATTTCATGCATGGTTTAATGTCGTTGTTATACTCAAAGTTTGGGTGATTGTATTCTATAAAGTCATGGCGATTATACCATGAGAGTTTCCTATTCATAGTACATTGTCTATTGCATTGAGTCCATTGTGATATAAGTCAACTGCTTTTTATTTTCTTTATTCTTAATATAATACATTTATGTACAACAAAGAACAATGAAGAAATATGGCTCTGCTTTCACCTTTTAGTAACTAAACTTGGGTATACACAACAGTTTTGGTAAAGCGATTTCCGCTTGATTGCAAATCTTAAAATATCTACTTTTGACGACAGTTTTAGAAAGTAATTTCCTTCTTTGACATTTACAAATTGTTGGGAAAGATAGCATGACCCTTGCTTTCTTTATTTGCATGATCAATCACATGACTTGACCTGACGTGTGAAGATCAGTTATTCTCATTCGCTTGTCTGTTTTCTAGAAATTGTTTCTTCATTTCCAGTATTTCAACGAATTTTCTTTGTTAGATATGAAACTTTCTCAAAATTCAAATTACCGAAGGCGAAATGAAAGGTCATAACATAAGGTCTGCTATTTTCGTAAATAATTAGGTATTTTTGCAGGTTTACAGAAGCGATTATAATTTAAAATATCAAAATATAATCTTCAATCATAAATATTCTTCACTTCGAGCATGACGACAAACATAATTATTGCTCCTGACACTCATTGTAGGTGTAGACGAACAGCACGTACCGTTAGACAGACTCACAGTTGCAGCTCTACGAATAATTCCGCTTCGTCTAGAAATGTTCATACGGCGAGTTGCACAACATGTGATAGCATCTCTAAAGCCAGTGCGAAATTTCTTGCTGAAAAAGCAGTAGATGATTGGATTCATTGCACTGTTGGAGGATCCAAGCCACTGAGCTATGGGGAAAATAACCTCTGTAATTTGTTTTTGTGATGACGTAGTTCCTGTCCCAAAAAATACGTGAAGTCGAATAGCGTACATTGGAAGCCAAGAAAATGCAAACAAAATGACCACGACTGATAGCATTTGCACCGCCTTAACCTTTGACTTATGGACGATTCCCATGCTTGTGTTTTTGACACCCGGTGCATGACGGCGCCAAACTTTGATGCCTATGAGCGAATAACAGAACACAATTAGACTAAGCGGAACAGAATAGCAGCAAAGAAAAATGGCTGCTAAGAAGTAAATCTTCATTGCTCTTTCATTCGGCCAGTTTTCATAACAGTAAAGTATTGTTTGTAGACCGGTGTGATGCTCTTCTTGTGTGAAGTACACTGCCCAGGGAACCATAATTATAAATGCTACAATCCAAATGCAGACGATGATCACTTTGCAAACTTTTCGGTTTATTTTGGCTTCGGCTGTGTGACAAATAGCGAGGTATCTGCAAATAAAATAGATCATTGTGACTGAAAGAAAATAGTCAGGGAAACATTTTATCGAGTAGATTTTATTTGTATATGTCTCCTCTACCATCGAAAGCTAATTCCTGTGTTCCAATGAGATGGTAATAAGATAAAACATTTCACAGGAGACTGACGACAATAGCTGAATAACTCCAATGAACAAAGACCTTTGAATTAAATATTTGATACACCATAGCATGTATCGCATTTCCTTATTTTGCTAATTTTTTTTATAAAAAAAGTTATTGTTTATATAATGAAAAGGTATTATGGAACAATTATATTTTCCGTGTGTTGTTGAATGAATATAAATATTCACTTGCGTTACCAAGACTATCCACCAACCCATCCACCCACACAATATGGAATTACGTTTCACACTGTAATGTCACTGATGAATAGCGATGCAAATTTAAATGAGTTCTGCAAATCCTTTGAATCTATTAAATATATTTTAACTAAGGTTACCAGAGTCGTATTGTAAAGGTCCTATAGATTCCGTTACAATTCGATACATCACTTGTGGGTTTACACGCTGGACATGTTTCAAGCTTTTTAATTAATAATCATTTAAATCCAATACTGTTTTGTTTCGATCTGTCAAGACTTTGCAATACAACAAATAACCAATCAGAACTGCTCTTTTAAAGACAATTCAGTCGATTTTACAAAAGAAATGTCTCAATTAACTAATATAGACAAAATACATTTTATTCGACAAATTGGACACTTTGCATGACGAAGCTATGCCAGCGTTGTTCAAGAATCAAGATATATTTATGTCTAACGTAAATGGATATGCAAACGTATATACTATGAAATATTCCAACCGTTGTGATGACAAAAAATTGCAACCTTTATTTATCAAAAAGAACATTCTGCTTGGCGCAATAACAATAGAAAGCTGATCATGTGATTGATGTATTTATGCTACACGTGAAATTGTGTATCTGTAACCATAAATTTAATAATGAATTACCAACTATGTATCATTTTTAAGCGAGCCCAGTCTACAATTTATGTCAGAAAAGTAGTATGCATACACAAACTGCACATGTTGCAAAATTGATATCTAATAGCAACTGTACAAAACACCTTTCTGAAAACGGAGTACTAACTTATCTCTATTTGACATTATTTTCATGTTAAGGAATGTTTTGATACATTTTCATGGATTGATATGTTATTGATAAATGTCTCTATGCTAGAACACGTCTGCCGGCCGAGTTATTCCTTAACGTCCATCATCTATATATGGAAGAATATTTTTGAAAAGGCTAGACTGTTTTACATAGATGCAACCTCTAAAATATGATGACAACTTTTGAAACGAACAACTTGTATTTTGAACATGTTTTCACATTTTTGAACGGAAGGAATATATTTTATTATAACATTTCAAAATAATGAAATAATATTTCATTCAACGAAACCAAAAATAGTTGGTTTGCATAAAACACAGGAGTCAGAACTATTATATCGAAATAAGGAATTTTATATGCCAAAATAATAAAATGCTACTTCGCTAAAACGGAATCAGATAAATAAGATTTTCACAATTTGGTTTAGGTGCATAAAAGACCTTGCTTTTTGTGTAAACACTGACGTCTATATGCGCACGATATGCATTACCTTGTTCGTGTTAACCCGTTCTCACCCAAGCCTTATTTGCAATATTTTACCTTGGGGTTCAGTAATATACCTCAGATAATATAAACAATTTTCTCCCGGTGTGAAAAAAGAGTGCGTTTAATCAATCAAAACATTACGTTTCCCCCGAAAACTCTGATCACCCCAAACCAACAATGTATTTCTACATGTATAAGACGTAGGGAGTCTAGTAGACGAATCATCTTACAGGCATCTGTGCATTCCTCTGACTTAATCTAAGATAGATCGATAAGATGTGCATTATGTTATAATGTGCTTTTCACGAAAAGCAACATAGTTTTATAGATGCCGAAATGTTGGAAACAGATCTGAAAGGTTTCACATACGCGTGATGATTACAATAGTCAAAGAATCGATCACGTGGTTTTTTGACGATGCATTACCATAACATTTACAAAAGTGGTTAACTTTTCAAGATTGGTCGTGCCTAATAAACATTTCTAAAGTTGACAATTTTAACTAAATCATGTATTTTGGATTAAGAAAATTGTTTAGTAATGTTTTGTATTGATTTCAAAAGTGACACCTGCTTTGCAATTCAAATACAGAACAATAACGCTGATTAATTTTTCACTCTTATTTTGGCTAAAACGTTTAATATGATTTAAAAGCAAAATATTTATTTAGGAGAACGAGACGGAAATTTAGGTCTATGATATATTTGATACGTGGTAGATGCGGTGCACGTAATAGTGACTAACGTGTACGATTCCTTCTGCTGGACTGATTAATTGTAAAGTGACCCAAGCCTATTGTAGTCTTAGAACAACTTTCGGCCCCAAAACCTTAACGGTATTTGTTATTAGTTAAACAGCAGATCAAAAGAGAACCATTCAAAGGAGTTGCATATTTCTAAACACATGGTTGACGTAACTCGAATGCATCCTGAATCAAATCTGGTCTTATTCTGCAATCAGCAATATTTGCATGCCTATCCTGGAATCAATAAAAACAATTTTGTCTTTGATCAAGAGATACGGTGTATGAAGGATACGAGATAATTACTAACCACTGACATGCATAGTGCATATATTTGAAACTGATCAACTACCTGGACATACTGAGAAAGCATTATTAATCACATCTTGTTAATTGGTGACTTTAGTCGGAAAATCTATGTTTATATTGCAAACTCTTGAGGCAGATATGCTCGTAACTTAATAGAAACCAGTATTGATTGGATAGGAATTTGATGGAGTTTCAATAATTATTGCGGAAAGAAATGAAATGATTTACATTTCAAAACAATACCTACCCAGTCTGATGGAGAACAAAACTGTTTATTGATGTCTCAGCTACTTGCCAACAATTTATCCTTATTTATAAATGTTTTATTACACCTTCTTACGGTTCATTTCTATTTCTTTGTCAACTTTTCGGAACCTCATCTTCTAATTATTTTGACACAACGATGAATAGTCGTGTAGCTGTTTCTAGTTCTAAGCACAATGATTGATTCAACACTGAAGTGCGACAATTTAATGATTAATGCATTAGAAGAGGTGAGGGTTAGGAAGAAACCACCTACTATCTTCTGTGTAATAGCAGTCTGTTCAGTTGCACGAAACACACGCAAACATCAGACACACAAACATATATATATATATATATATATATATATATATATATATATATATATATATATGCTTTAAACAAAAGTAAATTTTAAATTTCTGATAGATAAATACTATTATTTAAAAGTCATTTATTAAACCTTATATTAGTAGTACAATTCTCATAAATATCAATCTTAACATTTTACTGGCCTTAAATAAATGGCGTTCTTGTATAATAAAATTAAACTTTCAACATAATATGACTACTGTTCGTAAGATTAAATATACGTATAATAAAATTATTTCGTTTTTTAATTATTTTCATGTGTGCATACTGTAGCATTTCTGAAATGAAACTAATCATATTGCACAATAATTATTTACCTGTCCAATGCAATAGCTGCAAGAGTGTTGACGGATGCACATACGGATACTCCCTGTAAATATGGAGTTGCTTTGCACATAAACCATCCAAAGTTCCAACCTGGAAAAATAATATTTAATTTGCAGAGTAGTAAGAAATACTTCTTCGAAAGAGATTGCATATGAACAGCCGGATAAAAAGAAAAAGTGATCATAATAATTAACATCAAATTATAATTTCACAACGTTTCAATCATCAATTCAATATTTGCGTTTAAATTCTTAATCTAATTTCGTCAATGTTTGAAACAGATCATATGTTTTCTATAGATGCAAACTACTGCTTTTTTTTGCTATTAGTGATATCAGGTTATCTCACCATTGCGATGTCAGCGATGTTGTTGTGGCGTAACACCAACAATAGCAAACGGTGACTAGTTATTAGTGCAGTTTAGAATGGCCACTATTTACATTTTGATGTTTAGTGTCATCATGTGTTGACAAAGTCCAATGTTTTTCCATTTGGGCCGACAATATGTCTGAATCTAGCAGAATCTCTGTATTGTTTATTTTATATTAAGCCTACATATAACTGCATCGCCAAACAATGAATAAAGTATGCTGAGCTTTCCGTTTGATGGTTTTTCTTACAATTTTAAATTTCGTTCTCAAAAATGCAATGAAATAAAGGAAAACGCGACCATATCAGATCATAAAAGATGTGTCAGATGGGACTGGGTGTTCTTTATATTCACCGATCAAATAAACTATCGTTTGGACGGTTGTTTGGTTAAGAGTGAATATTGAGTCCCATGCTAACTCTCAGAACTGTGTGATTTCTGAGGGATCTCTTGCCATTAATTATCAATGATTTTTAACCAGATCTGAAATATGAATGAAACTTTTATATGCTAAACAAATGAAAGCAAATCTAAATTCAGCAAAGGATCTTTGAAGAAAATGAAATTAAATTTGCATGCCTGACCGTAATTGGCAATTGCGTGTGGTCCTTATTAGCAGCGGCGAAGATGCATTCAAAGCATAAGCAGTTATTTTACTTAAATGTGGGATGTACTTGTTCACTATATACAAGAACGGCGAATGTATTTTGAGTTGCAATCACTGTCTGTGCAAATAAGCAGGATTAAAAAACAAATGAGTTAGTGCACTAGATTTATCAACAATGACTTCACACTAAAACGCTCTTTATAAACGTATTCGGTAAAAGAAACTCGAAATGCAGGCGTAGAAAACTCTTCTCATATAGACATAAAGAGTGCTGAGGCAGCTTAAGATTTAACGACTAAAATGTTTTGTCGAATTCACATAAATGTTAGTCAAATAGAAACAAATTGACGTAATTGTAACATTTCTGTATTAATTTGAGTCATTAATCCTCTTTGCTGGATATACTTTTGTACTTATGTAACCACCCAATATTCAAAATTGTCAAGTGAGTTTGCGTATATAGGTGATTGTTAAATTACAGTTTGCCTAGAGAATTAGATCTCGTGCACTCGAGGTCCATAATTTCATATTTGATCCATCCAGTGTCAGATATTAAATATGGTCTATTGGTTTGGGCGCTGAAACATGAGAATATGACGATAGTTTCCGTCACTGTTGACATTGGCTCGATTCCGGTTTGGAGCTTAATTTAACTCTCTACCTGTTAGATTAGACTGGTGCAATTATAACGAGAACCTAGATAAAGAAAATAATATCCACTCGTTATTATACCGGTGTCATAATGTGTTACAGTCAAACGATACTAATTGCTTTGAGGACACTTTCCGTTACAAGATTGCACTGACTTTTTTGTTCTTAGTGCTCACGAGGTTTATAAAATTGGCATATTAATATATTAGGAAATTTATTCGGACCATTAATTACAGAGCCACTCCAACTACACTGGATCTAGTCATTTTATGTCCCAGCTTACTCGGGCGTAGCTCTAGAAACTTGTAATTATAAATGAAGAAATTATATTCCTTTGTATCTTGTCAGGCATGCTGATTGCAACTAAACTGGGAGTCGTAATCTTATATCAAATTGTCAATGCGAGTCATTGTCAAGGCTGTAATTGCGATGCCATACGGACGTTATTGGCGACTTTAAAAGGCCATAGGCGCATGCATTATGTAATATCTATTACTCTGTCCGCACCAGGCTTTTTATGATAAATAATTGGTGATAAATCTGTGATATATGAAATTATAAACAGGGCGTTTAAGTGCGATAAAACAATTGAAAAACAGATTTATGATGATTGTAGGCAGTTATACAATACATCAGTGCACTGTTTTGTTAATCAGCAATTGGTTTTAAATGCACGCTGACTTTATAACTGAACGTAAAAATTACACAAGGAAACAAAGGATGTGATAAGGAAGTTCCAAAGTTTTTTTCATCTAGTTCTAATATCATAGTTTGATTATCAAACGTTCCGCAGTAAGAACATAAATAATGCACGTGTGTGCATATGTCTCTCTGTTTAATGTAAAGGTTAAAATATGTTTTTGATAACGCACTTGTACTTTTATGCATTAGCAACAACAGTCCTCACAAATTGTGCCGATTCAAATTGCGAAAGATGCGTTTTACTAATATATTTTATGCTTATTATAAATGCCTGCAGGGCAGAATTATTGGAGGAAGGGAGAGGGCAAACATGATGTCCACAGCTTTTAAGTTGTATGCACTAGGTTAAAATATGTTTAGAGGTGAAATCAGGGGTTGGGGATGGACATGGTATGTATGTATGTATGTATGTATGTATGCATACATGCATGCATGTATGTATGTATGTATGTATGTATGTACGTATTTGATCACGTAAGGTTGAAAATGAGAAGAGTGGATGAAGACGATAATGACAATGTATCTTCTGTTTTCCGCGTGAAGTCAGCAATAAAGAGAATGTTATTGCGCTTAAGTGAGCAAGTTATATATCGGATACTTTAGACTGAGGTAACATGATTTGCACGATCATGCCAACGCAATTATTGCACTTATCTCCATCACAGCCCACACCACCTCGATTTTCAATAACATTAAAAACAAGGTCTATTTTTTAAAACTCAAAAGTAGATCGCACCATGTAAATTTAATATCGACTTGATTTAGCAACCGTTAATAGAGCGCCTTGTCAGAAAAATACTTGTGTTACGTAAATCTAAGCATCATCATTGATACATAAAAATACAGTCATGTGCAATGTGGAAGAAATAAATTATCGCGTGATTACCAAATGGTAGAAGCGCCGAGAGTTGTTGAGTCCAGGTTTGAATAAGCTCTGTATGAAAGCGATATGTTGTCATGACACCCACTGTCCATATTTTAGCACAACGAAAGAGGCATGTAACAAATGATACATTCATGTAGTCCGATGAAAAGGGAGGATGTTCCCGTACGCCCATTAGTCCAATGAAAAGTTGGTGTAAAGTAGTAACATGAGCCATATTGAGCCACTGACGGGAATAAACATTTAGCGAAAATGTTTACATGTGTCTCAACATTAATGATATGAAAGTTATTATTGGATACATTGTTAGAATAGATTGATCTCAATATTTGAGAGTAGTATTTGAATTAATACTACGATGCAGATTTGAGTCAATAGTAGTACCTCCTGCATGTAATCCTACGGGCATAAAAATGTAACATGTGATAGCCGGTATTGCTTCAAACGGGAAACTAACACTACGCCGTAGGTTTAAACTGGGAGTCATTATTAGCCCTTTCCATATTAAAACATTTATGGCTTCTAACAGAAATTCGAATGTTTTTCATACTAACCAAAATCCAGTGTGTATTGCTATCCAACGCTCACTTTGAATTACTATTCAGGCCCCACTTTCTAACGTACTAACCAACAACCACTTTTCGAGCACTATTCAACATACGCTATTTGATTACTGTCCGAAATCCACTATGTGAGTACTATCCGACACCCAACATACGTGTTACTATCAAGCATAGACTTCTTGATGCTATTAAAATCCAACTTTTTTATTTATTCCCACCACTCACGTCTTGATTACTGTCCAACGCAACACATTTTAAGTAACATCCAACATGTCACTTTTAATAACTTTCCAACAGATAAATTCTATAAGAATTAACTAACAAACACAGTTTGATTAATATAAATCACAAACTTTCTTTTAAATATCCGACACCCACCCTTTGGGAACTACCCAACACACACGTATTGATTTTCTTCAGATACCCACATTGAAAGCACAACCGAACGACCCATATTGTCTTCAGACACCTAATATACACTGTCCAACATGCCGTGTACAATAATTAAAGTGTCTAACAAGGGCGGGATATGAAAGATGAAGATTTGAACGCAGGCAGCTATTGCATTATGCACTTTGAAAGGAACATATCTGTTTTCTACGATGTTGTACCAGATTACATCAGAG
Source organism: Sinohyriopsis cumingii (assembly GCA_028554795.2). Classification (NCBI taxonomy): domain Eukaryota; kingdom Metazoa; phylum Mollusca; class Bivalvia; order Unionida; family Unionidae; genus Sinohyriopsis; species Sinohyriopsis cumingii. Next base: position 46,844,020 of record CM068826.1, on the reverse strand, counting down.
TTTACAAATATCAATTCAGTCCTTCGTGCAATGGAAATTTTGTAGAATTTGTTTTTGCTGTGAATGTCTTAACGGAGCTATGTTAAATTTTCCAAGCGCAATAGCAAATAAGCTTGGGAAAGATATGATATATAGCGTTTGTTTGGTCGGAACATTATATTTTAAGAAGAGCAATTTTGTGTTACTGGATAAGTCACTTCGGCAGATTTTACAATTCGCTAAAATTATTAAAATATATATGTAATTGTTTTAATCTGATTATGAAAGTTTCAAATTGTTCCAGTTTGAGGGCTCATTTCTTTTATAATACCTGCAACATTCCCTATAAGTGTGGAAATTTTAGTACTCCTTTTGTCTTGGCAAGATTGAACATTTGATCAAGAGTGACGTTTACATGCTGAAGTTCATGTACACATAATATATTTCTGACTATTTCTTGACAGAACGGTAATACATGAATGGGCATAAAATGTATATATGCGTTTGCTTGTATAAACCAACATAATCCAATTCCTAAAACGATTTATTTTGCAATGTTTATATTCCTGGAATTTCATTGTAATAAGTTTCTTATCGAATGAGAAACTGGAATTATCGATGTCTAGACGTTATTAAAGAGACATATCGGTCCCTACAATCATTGTAAATGTCAGTTAATAAAAATATTAATACTCGCCTTGGCATTCTCTCAATGTTTTCCAAATAGAATTAATACCAAATTATAACGTCAACGTCTTGGCAAAACAAGATAAGAGCAAATCAAGCAAACAAAAATAAAATAAGTAATGCACAAGATTCGTAGATACGTTGGAAGCTGCCTTTGTTGACCATACCGATTGAATTAACAGTTATGCATATTTACATGTATGAACAGTTTCTCAATAAATAACAAATACACAAAGAAATGCAGTTTAGTAGATAAAATGAAACATCTTACGAGAGAAGGCAAAATATTTTATTGTCAAGACTGAAATCATTCCTTATATCTTCATGAAAAACGATTTTAATTTTCTTATATATTTTCGGAGGAAACAAACGACAAATCGATATGCACGGATCATTTTCATTCTGCGTGGTCAACGCTATCAACGAATTAATTATATTACTGTATAAATATTTTTTAAGAACCGATACATCAAAATAATTTATGACTCTTACACTTTCAGAATGTATCTCCTTTATATAAATCTCCTTTATATAATACTCATATGAAAAATGGAATCATTTTATTTCATTTAACAAATTTCCGGCACAGATTGGTATAGTGACCATTGTTGGGGTTGTTACAACATCACGACACATCAAACGAGTCCGTTAGTTCCTAGATCGTAACCTCGCCAAACTATTAATTGGAATGATTATAAGTTGATTTCTAAACATTTTTCTTCTCAGTTTTGTTTACTTTTGCATTCAAACTTGAATTGTGTAGCCTTCACTAGCTTGACTTCTACACAAGCACAGAGTTATTTGGGTTTTTATTTGCAGTCAAACCACCCACTCCATATTTTCTCATGGTTTCCAAACATAACTATGAATATCTGAAGAGAATTAAAATCACTAATTTTTTGTTGAAGTATAATGTTTTATCTATATGATTTGTCGCTTATAGTAACATATATGCATATCAGAATATCGGATGTAAACATGGTAACTTAAACTCAAACAAAGACATGATGCGAGATTCAACTGAGAAATAAATTTAAATAATGTTACTTGAGACTTTCTTGGTTCAGCTTTGTCTTTATTTTTAGCTCTTGTATAGTACATTGTCTTAACTTATTTAAATGTACACTGATGGTATATTTTAAGATCTGATCATCAAAAGAGAGAGTAAAAGAAGTAGAGAAAAATATAGTGATATCGTGGGAAAAGAACAAGAATAAATTAATTAGACCTAAAATGAAAATATACCAGGCGTTAGGGCATGAATACTTCCCAATTTGGAAACATAACTAATTCCAAGGCTTAAATATAAAAAGTGTCCATACAACAATTATTGTAACTAGTTATGGGGTTATGTATTTATTCACACTGATACATCTCAGTATCTCATGTTGAAATATAAAATTAATATTGTTTTTGTATGTAGGTATATCTGTGTGTATATGGTATAACGGTACCAATTGCGCAAGTCCAGGTGGGCGGAGCTTAAGGTGTATGGAACATTGCATTCAGAATTAAAGAACAACACTAGCTGTGATTGGTGCATTATGTAAGAGTTGTACTTTCTGTTTGGCTTAAAAGAAAGTTGAGCCTCTTGGCAACATGTGAGTTTGTGTTAATTTCTATCTAGATCATATGTTGTATTTTTTATGATTTTTTTAAAATATGGTACACATGGCTGAAAATATGGTACACATGGCTGAAAATGTGCTTGTTGTGACTAGATAACTCTTATCCCTGTCTAGTTCCAGTAGAGTTATCTCTCTTAAATGCAATGGAGTACCTGGTTATGTCATTGTTAAATTGACAATCTAGCATTGTTCTATATGACAGTGTGTGACATGCATGCCCAAGTAGGACAGAAAGTATATTTATTTCACAAAACATTAGCATTGAGGTATATGGAAAAACAATTGGTACCGTGATACCATATAGGTAAATATATCTAGCTTACAGGACGTACACATAGATGAATGAGTGGATGGGCTTTTCACATTTTTAACGTGTAATTCCAATTAAATGCGTCTCCTTCCTGTCTAATGTATTTTACAATCAATGGTGCACGAGGAGCAAACATATTCGCTATTCTTATGTAAGTAATATCCACCATATGGTGATACTTTGAATGTGTGCGTATGAGAACGTTACCAAAAAGAACAAAATACACATACAATCCACAGTTAGAATTTTTACATGATAGTTGCACTCCAAGATGCAGTAAGTGGCTTGTGCGAAAGTAAAGATCAGATCAAAATATTTATAAACGAAAAGAACCATGCTTAAATGCATCCATATAAAATCACAAGTTCTTAGATGTATATATACTTTTATAAATTCTAGAATTGCAATAATTAAATGATCAATAATGTCTTTCTTGAAAAAAGATTTCTCAATTTGCCGGTCAGATTTTATCAAAGACATAAATAAGTTCAAGAAAATGATAAAATAATCATTAAACATCAGTTTTATCTCACCACATTTATCTTACCCTAATGATGTTTGTTTTCATTCGCGCAAACTATCATGTTAAAAGTGTATCTACAATTTCCGTTTTGTTGGACGAGCTCAGTCAGTTCAGTAATTGGTAAGGTATCAATCAATTGCACTGCACTCAACGACGTTCCAAAGAACTATACATATGACTTGCTAAAATAAATTGCCAATTTTATCTTTGGGTGACATCACTTCCAAATTATTTCTATGGGGGAAGGGTGGTGGAAGGGATGTAGTTTTATTTTTATAAGATAAATCATGTCCTTCAAGTAAAGAAATGTGCCTGCCTGCCTGCGGTAAACAACCAGAACGGTTACGGCACAAACACAATGTGAGGGGTTTACTACGAAGCGGAGATATGAAACCATACGAGAAACTGCGACAGTCCTTCCTAAGCTAAAATAAACACAAACCATCCCTTTCTGATATGTTTTGGAATAAATATCAAATATGTATACTCTATCAAAACAATATTTGAAACACCCATAACATCAACACATAAATTCAGTACATATTTCATCGGAGAAGAAACAGTCATTATCTCCCACGTATCCTCAACAATAATAATTTCATCAATTTTCGTTTAAAACTGTATCGCGATCGAAATTGGGAAAATTGCAATTTGAATTATTCTCGCTTCCTACGTATTCGGTGACATAATACCGTGTTCAAATTAGGTCTTTAGGTCTATAAAAAATAAAAGCCTACTATTATGTTCGTTTCTACTATTGCTCAGATCTTGAAGTGGGTTTGTAATGACGTCAACATTTGCCCTTATCAAAACATTCAGATATGGTGCTGTGGAAAGATTTGCACAGAATTTCGTTTCACAATGTCTCTGCCATAGTTACTTTTTTCTTAGGTTTAAATCACCATAAAGGTATTATGAAAAGAGCGGAGCGAATATATTTGATCTCGTTTTGAGAAGAAATCATCTGAGTCAGCTTATAAACTTGTTAGGATTAAGATAAACTGATTTTGTGGAACTGACAATCTGGAAAACCATTCAGTGGTCGACTCGTAGAAAAAAATAAAATGGGTATTTTGAAAGGTTTTGCATATTTTGTTATGACTATTATGTGTCATTGAACTGCCAAGAACTTTAATGCCTGTCGATATAGATGAACTTTATTTACATTTAGCCGATCGGCCTTCAGCAAGTAAATACATATACATTTGATACAAACATTCATGGTGACACTTGTAATACATAATTAAAATTTAACTTATCAAGTTTACAAACATCCAATAAATACAAAACATATACTTACGTATAAATACCCGGATTCCCAAGCTTACTCTTGCACGCATATACACACGTGTACACTATATATGTATATGCATATACCTATACACATGCTTGCATCGACCCACACACATATACACACATACGAACATATACTATAAGAAACTATCATAGGCCAACATACGCACATAAATACCCTGCATTCATGTATACATGGTGATGATGCTAAGTAGGAATACAACACATTAATGTGTGACCTGTTAAATACTAAAAATATGATTGTTGAATCACATTCATGAGCTTCAATACAATCTCCTATGGAGCAGATAGAACTAGTGCCATCAGTATCTAGTCAGAATGCAACATGCATTTTGCATTAGTATCATAAGTACCTTATACACAAAACATGACAAGGAAATGCATGTTGCAAATAATGAAACGTAGAATGTAACTTAAGTTGTATTCATTATATTGTTACTTTCAATTAGTGTTTTATGAATGTAATTTTCCAGATTTCTGTCGTCAGGAGTTTTAGCGGAATCAGGTAATTTTATAAATGTCATCATTCCAAATACAAGTATTTATGTACTGCTTTCATAGCCAAAAATAACATTGACAATATAAATCAAAGTAATGCTCATCTTCCAGCATGTTGCATTAATAAATATTTTTAAATCTAGTCCAATGTTTCTTTCAATGAAGATTATTTTGTCTGAAAGCAATAGATTATATATTACAGATATATATTTTCTATTACCAGAGGAGATAATCTTAGCCCAGTATTTAAAAATGAGGTAATTTATATTGATCTTCAGTGGTGTCCTCCCCAGTGCACCTTATATAAAATCATTTGCGGTAGACACTTTAACCCCTAGATGAATTTTGCAAAACTATACTTGCAACCGTTCAACAGCATTTCCTTTAACAAATCCCTTTATTTCTGGTCCATAATTAGGAATAGGTGCAATTAGTGTGCCAAACGTTCACATTTTACCTTGTATAAACATGTAACCATTGCAAATAATGCATGTAAAGTTTTTCACTTAAAATTTGTTGAAGAAAGTGTAGAAAACCCTGTTGTAAAAGCATGGAATGCAAATTGCTGCCAAACTCTGATTGTAAGCCTATATAGAAGAATAGAGATTTATCTGATATTCTTCTTCCTTCGCCAAAAATTATTGTTTTTATTGTATTAACTTTTGGCGATACTTAGCACAATATCTACACAGAGCACATTCATTTTTCCAGACCCTGTTTGAAGTATGAAAATCTTACTAGGTCATCTGCTTACAAAATTAAAAGCAAATGTAGCGTATACAAGCCAGCACCTGAAATACCACTATTAGTAAATTTAGTTTCAATGGCATTACCAAATGTGGAAAAAAGAAGGGGGACAAGTATTCTCCTTTATAAATGTCAGTTACACATACGAAAATTGCTAAGACAAGATATTATTGAGTTTCACTATGCCTCTGACATTTTCTTACATTGAATATTCAATATTAAATATTGTACCACCATAAAATGTCTCATATAGCATAATCAAACGCTGTAGCGAAACTCAGCAAAAGTGCAAAACAATTTGTTTTACCCGAGTTAATATAATGATTTATCAATGTAGACAAGCGAAACCTTTATGAATTGTGTACACATTTTTCCTGAAACCAGCCTGAGCTTCAACAACTTGCCTAACAGCTAAATGCCATAAATGGAAACGGTGACCAGAGAAGTCTAAGTGAGATTGTCAGAGGCAATAAAACGAGGGTTTATTTTTTTTACCCCGACAAAAGTAAAAATAATTAAATCTGGATGATGGTCTCAGAAGAGTGCTAGTTCCATGCCAAATGCTCAGTTTTCCAGGTACCGAAGCCTGACCTTTCTAGTGTACCTGGATATCAGTGCGTCTCAAAAGTGTTGCCAAAAGTTGTGGAACACTACTTTACCATCCAAGGTATCCATCTTCTTCATGAAAACTAACCAGTGCATACATCCATAATAAGAAAAATATAATACCTGCACAAATAGCGATGGGACAATGACGCTTTTGTACCACTATTTAAATGTAATGACTATGCTAAGATATTTTAACTTTTTTTAAATATAGGAAACAATTTGCAAACAAGATAATCTTACACCTGTCACCCAGTCGGAAGTACGTAATCTCTAATATCTGCAGAGCACTACCATAAATACAGCATACCTATTATCATTAGATGGTTTAATTGTCATTGTATAGCTGAAACATTTAAGTCTCAAGCGTCTAAATAGTCTATTTAAATAAGTTTCGCATATGTCATCCACAAAAACAGTATTTATTATTGCAAAGTGCCACAAAGGCCAGGACCTAAATCTTTGATAAAAAATGAGCTAATTTAATATTGCACATTCCTGTGTTAACATAGATGAAAGAAAAAACTTGCCACATTTGTTCCTGAGGTGTCTGAAGATTAATGAAACAGACTAATGTCATATTGGTCAAAGGTTAGAAAGTTTGTTTATTCTAATGTAGATAGTATTTTGTTCTTAATTTTCATTTCAAATAAGTGAAAATAAACAAGTTCGCTATATTTGTCATTCATATAAGTAAAAAAATAGCACTCTCGCTATGTTTTTATTTCACTTAATGTAAGAATTTTAAATTTAAGGTGACTTCATTTAAGAGTTGTAATATTTCTAATTTCCCATAATTAAGGTAATTTAATGCACAATACTGCCGCAAGGAATAATGCATAATTGTCAAGAGCGAAATAGGTATTATTTGCTTTTTTCATACATATCAATGTTGCTGTACCATATGAACAAGAGAAAAGCAATTACACGTTGCGCTCTACAGTTTCGTACTTTGTATAAGAACTATTTACAAAGGTGTTCCGATTTTCTTTAATGGTTACCTTGGCTATTTTAAACGTCCTTGTTTATTTCTGTCAATGTTGAAAAAAAAACCCCACTAATTACATTTACTTTCGTGTATAATTGTTGTGAATAACTGGTTCTGGTTTCCACACATTGTCTTAGCTTCAGAAGTGAACGTAAAATAGCAATTAAAAAAAGCGTTAGCTCAGATTGGTCATTTCCACTTTATGGAATTCAAAGAGAAATTAGGAAAACAATAAGCTGATTTCGAAAGGGTGTGAACTGCAAGGAAGGTGCGACACGTCTGAAGTTTAATCTTCGAAAAGGCAAATGGAGCTCCAAAAGAATATCAGTCAATCTCTTCCGTGCATGTAATGTTTCCAACATAGCCTATAGGAGAACGACATCAATGTTACACGAACGACATCACTTACAAGATAATTTAGAAACAGGAACTCTATTAGTGACCGACCTGTGATACTGACTTGCCAATTTCGGATGGGTACCTGTGAACAACAGAGATAGATAGATAGATAGATAGATAGATAGATAGATAGATAGATAGATAGATATATAGATAGATGGATAGATAGATATATAGATAGATAGATAGATATAAATATAGATGGATGGATGGATGGATGGATTGATGGATGGACTGAGGGACGGACGGACGGATGGGTGGATGGATGGATATATATAGATATGTATTTATTGTTATAAGACATACACAGTGCATTTCGAAAAAGTAAAGTTTTTAAATTAATAACTAGGAGCAAATGTTAAGGAACAGTTCAGCGGCTTGACTACGTTTACTAAACAGAATGACCAGTTTCATGTGTTTAATAAGATGCTTTTAGCGGTATTGTATAGCAAACTTTACTTTTAAATTTGGAATCATATAACACTTAAGCAACAAATTTGTAATTTAATTTTAAATGTATATGAATTGTGAATTTCGGAGATTTTGATCTGGACACACTGAAAGGTTCAATATTATGAAGTATATGTAGAAAGAAATCACTGTCTTAACTTTTTACCAAATCAGTAAAGTATATTGCTTTTACGCAACCATCACTTCTTGGAAATATCTCCTGTTTTAAACAGCCAAAAACACATTTAGTGAACGCACTTATTTTTTTGTTTGTTTTTTACTTCCAGATGTTAACAGTCAAATGCGATTATACAAGGAAGATTTGTTTCAAGGGTATTTTTAATTAAATTTAAATGTTAGTATATGCTAGACATATTCAAATAGGAAAATAGTCATTTCCAATATTATGATTGTCACAGAGCATATAATACCTTTACTTCTTTCGATTCCATTATCTCCCATATATATTAGTTCCAATTTTAAAATTATGATAAGACACACTGTGCATGAACCAAATGCACTATACTCCAAAAGATGATATTTTAGGAAGACATATTGGAAGGCAGACGGCTTTACACAATTTAATAAGTTACATTTCGTCATGTGATGTAAAGTTACACCGACACACGTCCCACTGGAACGGATGTAATTACTGTTGTAAAGTATTGCAGGAGTGGTCATGGAATTGTATTATAACATATTTAACTGACATCGTATCGTCAATGATTGCAGTACATTATGTCATGCGGCAGAATACAAAACATCGTGTCTTGTTGACGTGTGTCCTTCATGCGGTCGTGTAACACTCGACCGTGTATCTCAGTTATAATTCTGTCTCATTTAAGTCGGTGTAATACGCAATGCATTGTAGTTATTTTTTATTTTTATTTTTTTTTTTTGGGGTGGGGTGGGTGGGTGGTAGATTTGAAGATTTTATCCCCTGAGATAAATCTTGCTCTCCCGCGTGGAACACGACTTGTCTTTGGTGCACAAATATTCACATATCGCCATAACAAGAGCAACACAGGTGTAATTTACACTGTCATAAAATAGATTCCTTTAATCAGCCTAACATAACTCAAGAATTAATGCAATATAATGTTACGCCCTATAATATCGACGTGCGGATATCATTGAAACCCCCATAGTTCTACTCTGGTTGTTTCATAGAGAAACACATATTAAAGATCTGTATCGAATACCTTATCAATTATGTAAGATTAAACGGGTATCTGATAAACATTTTTGACGAGAAGCGAACGATGATGATTGTCAGTGCCAGTTTCCATTTATTGATTTTGGTCACAAACCGTTTGTTCTTTTCGCTGTATTCTTGTTGGAACAAATACTGACGTCGTATGGCATGATGGGAAAATGTGTACTTTATATATATAGATCCCATAGAGCAAGTAATGGGGAAAATATAATTTACCTCTCCCCCACCGGTGCTTCAACCGAAGAACCATAGACAGTACAAGGTTGAAGTGCATGATAACTCATAAGGAAACGTATGTAACACTCACTTACATGCTCAAGCCACTGGATTTCTTTTGAGAAATGCAACGTATATACGTTACAATATATTTAGAAACTGATACATATTTACCAAACAGAAAGGATTCTGTGGACCAATATAATATAACAGGTCGCAAAATTACCATTAGTTCTAAGCAGAAATCGATGGCTATGCAAAATATATCCTTTGTCTCATTTGAATAATATTTTTCTCAAGCATATAATTATACTTAACTCGGAAACGTTCTTTTATAGTTCCCATTATACTTAGTTATTTCTTAGAATGACATTAATTGTGTTTAAAGGTTTGTACCATCGCATCCTTTAAAGACGATTCCAAATTTGTGAATTGCTATTATTATACATATTTCAGAAGAAAGAAGTTAACAATATATTTTACATGGAAAACATGTACGCAAACAGCATTACTATTTTCCATATCAGGAGCAACATTGTTCCAGGTGATCAAATTTTATGTAGCATAAAGTAAAACATTTTTTTCTAAATTCTGTGATCAAGCTTTAGATGTTAAAGTAAAAGAGCACGCAGGAATCCTAGAGCATTATTCAAGCAGAAAACTTTAATGATGTTATTTTTTATATTAAGCATATTTTCATAATAAGACAAAACTAAATATATGCATGTATGTATGTATGTATGTATGCATGTATGTATGTATCACTGTATGTATGTATGTATGTATGTATGTATGTATCTATGTATGTATAATGTTTGTGACTTACACGGAAGTTTTAATATATTTACCTATTTGTACATGTTGTGCGCGGACATGATGTTTACAAACGAATCCATCCATGCTGTTTCATCTATAACTATTTTCAAGATGTTTGCAATTTACTAGGTATGAAACTTTTCACTTGTGAAAACTATACGAAATTAACTTCCGACTTGACATAAAAAAGAGTATTCGATGCTTAAAAGGACAAAATGTGCAAGAAATGAAATCTCATGAGAGATTTTACTCGTAAAAATCATTACTTCAAGATCGAAATTCGGTTTCTTTTGTGACAAACGACATTATGTTTAGTGGACTTTGGCAGTAAATGCTCGCGAATGTGAGTGATTTTTAACGTAGCTTTAACAATGGGTCAGTTATATCGCTACAATGTCTGCATACGCATATCATGATGTCCTACCCAGTCACATTATCCTGACACCAGGTGGACGAGCCCTAACACTAACCTGCTGATGCTGAGCGCCTAGAGAGGTAGGTATTAGTAACATTAAAAAATATATTTGATATGACTCAGCCTGGATTCGAAACCGCCACCTCCCGTATCCGAGACAGACGCTCTAACCAATAAGCCACCGGAGCGGTCTCGGTCGGTAAAGGTTCAGTGCTCTATTTACTGATATGCATCGTATGAATAATTACTGAAACAATAATTTAGAAAAATTTAATTGATTAATGTAAAAGAAAAAAATCACATTTAAATTTATTTACCCGATATATGCTGTATACAGATATGTTTGATATTTTTCGCAATGGTCTTCCTTATTATTTATCTCGCTATTTCATATATTTAAGATCGAGAGACTGAACATCACGCTAATATCGGCAAGAATATCCTTGAATACCAATAGCAAGAGATTGATTTCTCATTAGGATCTCCTTGCACATGCATTTCAATGTGAATCTTCATTAATACGCAATATCTCTCCGATAGCATTAATGACCAATGGCTATCCTTTCCCATAGTCTAAAATGTCTATTGATGCATTATTAACAATGAAAACGCACGTTGTTCTTTAATACAGTTACTGAAAAGTACGTACATTGAAAATACTTTAGCATGAATAAGATAAAGATAAGATAAAGTTAACTGAAGCATACATGTATTCACAATGCAGCTTTACTTAATTGATTGTGGAATTTAATTGAGCCAACTCGACAAAATAAATAACAGAACTATACAGATTTAAATGATAAATAAGATAACAATTGTTTTAGAGAGAGAGAGAGAGAGAGAGAGAGGAGAGGTACTTACTTGTATATAAATTGGAGAGGAGCGTTAGAGGGACACAGAACAATGCGACAAGAATATCTGCAACAGCCAAGTTTACGATGAAATAATTTGTCACTGAATGCATATATTTGTTCCTGATGACAACCGCTACAACCATAATATTCCCTATGACAGCACAGAAGAAGATTGTTGTATAAGCAATGGCATACAAGATAATCATGAAAAGAGGTTGCTTCAATATGTCATAGTATGCAATAATTTTAGTGCTGTTTTGATCAGATACATTGAAAGATGAATCACTCCCACTTGAATTTAATAAGTCCATTTTGAAGTTTTAAATTTTGATTTTCGACAGCTCGTAACAGAGGTACCTAGAACGTCCAGTTTATATATATATATATTATTTATTGGCACCAGATATTTACGAAATGTTCACACGAAATAACTCTTCCACAATTGATTTTAAAAGTTGTCTTCGGTAATGATAGGTCAAGGGATTTATCCGATATATGCTATGTGGTCCCCTTAAAACCACAAGGCCCAAAACGCATACAATAGTTTACTTCAGAAACTGCTTGTAGCTTTATCAGATCCGTAATTTCACTGACGATGAAAAATGAGCGAAGAAATCATTTTCTTGCCATATATGTAATTGTGCTTTTATATATATTATGATATCCTGCCGAATTTCCCATGGGATAAGATTAATGGCTTCCAACCAATTAGGATGCTTTTGACACTTTGATAAATTGAGACTCCTCCGACAGGATCTAGTTGGTATACGACTAATCAGAGATCGTTGCCTTTACGAAATTCGTTTGATGGAATTTGTCTAAGGAATGCCTGCCACATTGCTACACACAAACCTGTATGAGCGAGAGCGGAGAGCGTCTTCCATCCGGACTTTCCGATCAATACGGAGACTCGTTTTAGAAAGGCACAGGCCACAATTAATGTATTTCATTAGACTAAATTATTTCAAAAACACAACAGTCATGTTTGTGATGCGAAAGAGAAGTTTCTATGCAGCGATAATGCGGTGGAGGTAGCCAGCCTTTGTTTGAGAAAAAGAATTGCAAACGAGCAAAACTACAGCTTAAGAGATGGTTTAAAGATTCTCTGCTTTCCTAGGTTCTTTTAAGCTTTTATAATGTTTGCCTCTGATTGTATTGTTTGGTTTAATTTATTATTGTTTTAATTACCTTGAAAATAATTATTGGTTTATCTACAAAAGCTATGAAGGCGTATCCTTGGTGATGGAAACCGGAAAACAGTCTCTAACATAAAGAACCATAATTCATAATAGAGAATGATAACGGTCTGTATTAAGTGACAGTAAAGTAGATTAATGTACGTTAATGAAAGGCAATGTAGATGCACATAGATTTTTTTTTGTAGACCTGATTGACTGCCTTTAGTATTAATGACAATATGTAAATAACGAAACGGCAACAAATCTCACATATTCAACGGAAATAATACAATTCAGCCGCACATTGTACCATAATAAGATACAAAAATCAATCAATCAAATTATTAGAAAATGACAGTTGTCTTAAAGTCTTGGTTGTACCAAACCAGTTTGATGAACTGATAACGAAAGAAGCACCGATACGAAACATCTGACACGAATATATCACTTGAGTTTATAATTGTATTCTCTGGCCAGTTGTATAGAGCGCATACATATTTTGATATCTGTTCAGTTATTGAAGCAAAGGATTTATTTAGACCCAGTAGTTACCATAATATTTCACAAACTCATAAAAGTGATAAGATTGTGTTGTTTCTGACACCATGTCTCTCAATACATTGAAAGAAATATTTAATGAAGGTATAATAAAATGAAAGCAGAAGTTGAGTTTTCTGTCACATATTTACGCGAGTATCCATAATGTATCATATACAATCATGTAAATGTATTTTTTGTATAAAAGTAAACATTTGGTGTGCAAAAAAGTCGAGATTTATATTCTGTCATGTGCTTTATACAATTTAATACTACGACTACTGCTACTGTTATTACTGATATTACAACAACAACAACTACTACTACTAGTACAAATAATACAGTAGTAATAAATAGATCAACGGAGGCATGAAGTGAATAAGACTTTGGATCCAATGCCGCCTTGTTCCAAAAGGGCGAAATATTTAGGATTTTTTATATTTTGAATCCCAGGTCCGAATTCAACAAGCTAAATACAAAAAGATTTGAAATATGGGCTAAAGAAAGGAACCCGTTTAAAAATGTACACACTCGTGCTTTGTAATGTACACTGTAATGATGGAACATGAGGCTAACGTTTACGGCTTACATAAGACTGACTTCGAAATATAAAAAAATCTGTAGATCTTCAGAGTTGACGTGATGAAGCGGGTAGCACTAAGTCGTCATTCTTCATTTCTTATAAGTATATATATGAAAACAAAACATGTATACAGTGATACTCTAGTGATCTTGAACAAAGGATAACGGATAACGTACTCTGAATGCACCATTATTGGCTGGGAAAAGTCATGACACAAGCTAGCTGCATCCGAACACCGCAGTCAACTAGAGCAAACGTGTTGCGTATATTTAGTTTATAAGGTATGATTGGCCTTTTTTAATGACTGAGGGTAGAGTTTTGCATTACTATTAAAAAAAATTAAAATGCATTTTCTAATACTTCAGTTCAAGGCCTAACCTAGTTTACGAGTTTATTATGTTATATGTTGACCTTAGTGTTGAATGTTTTAAATTAGTTTTCAGAAAATACTATTGCGACACAGGTTAGGTAAACAATTATTAATTCCAATTTACGTTCAATATTTGGAACCATTTGCATAACACTGAACTAAAATTGTTTAGAAGTCGTCTGGTTCAAATATAAAATGTGCTATGGATGTTGATGTGCTGAATTCAAACATGACAATTAAAATAGCTGAATGGCTACTGTGTCCAAAATATTTAAGTGTTTACATTTTACTCATTGTATATTGTGTAGATGGTAGAGTTTTAACCATAAATTGTAAATTTAGGATTTCACATATGCTTATATTTGCTTTATTTGATAATATTTCACATGTACTGTTTATGTAACGCTTTAAAAACAGTAAAAGGGTTATATAAATAAAATTTATTATGAAACACAAACTTTTAATCATGAACCAAAATAGGCAATTATCTATTATGTATATGTATATTTATGTACATAGGTTAGTCCTTATTCAGTGTCTACTCGCGGTTCTTGGTTTGTCTCTTGTATTTATTAAATGGTGCATCTCTTGTCACTGTCCAACAATAGTATACAAGCGTAGATGAGCTCCGTTTGTCATGATGGCTTTTCTCCATTCTTGTCCTGATCTCTAAGTGTACAGCCAAACTAAAGGTGACATGCTTTCTTAACCATAGTGATTATACTGTGCTTTTGTGATGCAAATGTACTTCACCACAAACACAGCAGGAGTTATATACATTGTTCACACAAGTACGATAATTATATGAGCAGAGATAGGTAGAAACACTCTCACGTTGGACATCCGATGATTAAATTGGCAGATTAAATAGGTCGACCGAGTTGAGAAATTGTGGACATTTAACTGACTTTTTTAATTAGTTAGATCTGTTATTAAATTGTTATTCCTCGCATTTTAGTTTTTGTATATTATCCATCTAGACCGTCGGTATTTATGACTGGGGGCTTGGAGATACACACCCAACTATTTAAAAAAAATTAAATTATACGTATTACTACGATATTAGTAAAAAATTATCTCTAAGAGACAAGGTTAAAATGGGACATGATGCTACATGTCTGCGACATGATATCCAAGTTCAGACATCGTAAAGATAATCACTGAAAATTGTTAAAGCTGCGTTAAAAATCCAAATCACTCACTCAGTCAGATATGTGAGTGCAGCAAGCTTACCCATTGCTAATAGTGCGGGCAACATATAACATGACAACATTAGGTGTACTAAAGCAGTTGTCCAATAAATATGGGGTTGAGAGCACTCACAGGTGGTACAATCACACACCGGACAATGTGATTGGCAGAATCAAGGCAAAGCTCAGTATTGTGGGATTTTAATATCACAATCGACCACGCGATGCAGCAACGAAAGCCAGACATAATAAATGTAGATCCGGTCAACCTGATCTGTATTATTAAGTACTCTCACATTCCATGCAAGGAAAGTAAGGAAAAATTTTAACCCGGTCAGAGACCTTAGAAGGTCAGGAAAAGCAGTGTGTGGTTGTCTGTGTGTATGTGTGTGAGACAGAGAGAGAGAACCACATTTGCTGCGGAATGTTTAATGCCTCGGCTTAACAAGAGACACGAGGTATGTCTTTGAGACCTATTTCCACGGGATTTATGCTGATCTCAGGCGAAACAAACCAGACAAAAGATTATCACACAGAGTCTATAACAGAGGAATAAACATACAAGAACAATCAACACTGACTGAAATCCGTTCAAAATGCATGTTGTGCACTCTGATTATTGCTTCCCTCATGAAACTCGCACAAGCGCGCGCACACACACACACGCACACACACCTTTTGGAAGTTTGTGAAACTCTGTTCCAAGGCCTAAATTCAAGACTGTTTGCAAATGGAAATGCTGGATGACATGTCGCTTCACTAAAAAAATCGAGCTGAGTCCGATTCAGAAATGTTCAAATCCAGTCAAATTTCACTTGTTGACACTAAGGCAGCAAAACTCAGGAAAACAATGGTTGATATCCACGTCGCTGTAAGAGGGATATTTACATGATATTCACGTCGCTGGATGAGGAACATTTAAAATGTCCTGAATATGTTATTATAACATTTTGTTCCTTTAAACCATTGCATTAATTTAATGCCTAGTAAAAGGCAATATAACCGTGCATGAAATGACCGGTAGCCACACATTCAACACGCCGAATACATGTGAGTGAGGTAGTGTAGGCAAATAAAAATGACCTTAAAGTAGAGGAGAACAAATATGCTATAGAGTAATATAGCATATTGTGGATTTCACGCGTTCTTCGATTATTCTATGGATGATATTAAGGTAGTTTTTGATAAAGTTTACGATGTAAATATCTGTCAAATCCTACAATTAGGAGCTGGTTTTATCGTTTTATAGACAGTCGCGAAACCATGGAAGAAAATCAACGTTATGAAAGTCATTTGTCTGCGACTGGAAAATGAAAATTGGCTGTTGTGAAGGGAGCAATTGATGATGATCGATACTCAGTGAATATATTTATATAATTACGGGCAATAATTTGCCAGCTGTGATGTAATATAATGAAGAATAAGTTGAAGGTCGTCAAGGTTTGTGCAACATGGGTCTCGCATTGGTAGACGGCTTTTCAAAATCAGGCTAGAGCTAAAATCGCCATAAAAGCTGCAATCCGAATATACAATGAGTGACCAGAGACAACTTACTGAGATTTTCACAGGTGATGAGACAAAAATCTTACGTAACAGAAGCTAATAAGGTTTGGATTGGAAGAAACCGTTGAGAAATTGCTCAACGTAGTTGGACTATCATGGGAGGTTTTACGCATTATTTTCAATCCAAGTGTCATCGGATATCTATGAGCCTAAATTAGAGAAATAACAGCTGACAAAAACTGATAATGGTTTGGTACCACTCATACTCATAACCAATTTCCAGTTGATCGATTGTCCGGTTGAAAATGTGCCATGCACTAGTTGTGAGAATTAAGCTGAAACTACAATGGATAAATAAAGTTGATGCACGTTTGTACAGAAAATTTATCAAACCTTTATGCCGTTATATCAGCTTTCTAATTTTTCTTCTTGTTCGAATATATGGGTGTTAGACCTTTGTGGTTCTCATTGCAGCAGTGGTGGTTTTCAGTCCAATCTAGTTTATTTGTTTCGTTTTGAAAAATAAAGCTTTAAGATATAAAAACAGCAACAACAACAACGGCTATAAAACAGCCCATAGTTCTTAGAGACCTGCTTCACCTCAGATAATAGTAATTCCCTAGAACAAGCTATTTTCTGTCATCCGTTTTACCTATATTAAAAGTATTCCAACAAACTCTACCTGGCAGCGAAACGTTATTCCCAATATTAAGTCTGTTGTGTAGATTAAAAGTGACGTATGTGTGTAGGAAGATCTAAATTCCGACTAGTGAAAAGGGCTGCAGGCAGAATCTGGCAATGATAATTGCATCCGGTGTTACTAGACAAAGCTGTAGACGTTCATGAGGTGTTAACGTCAATTCAGCTTCTGTTTGGTAATCGTTGCATAACTCTCACGAGCTTTTGGGTGCTTGTTGTATAACTCTCACTAGAAAAGTAGATCGTACAGATAGTTCTTCAAGTATCATTTCAACCATATAGTGTGACAGTTAGCTTAAAGAAAATCCACAGGGAAATAAACGTTTCGCCAATTTTGTAATTGAGGTTTTAATGCAGCATTGTAGTTGAAGCTCATTTCTAATACAATTCGACGACAAGCTGCATTCTATTACCTGTCTCATCTTTCTTGAACTATTACATGAGACCACATAATATATTGTACTAATATATTACAAATAACAAACGAAAAAAATAAATAAATACATGTATATTTCAAATTCATGGGCGAAAATGATCATTTAGATCAAACGTTTAGAATGACAGAGAATCTCTGACAAAACAAAATTTGTTTTCTCCTAAAATGAAACATAAAGTTTTTATCCTTGGCCAAAGACTACACTGGTCAACAGTGAAATCATTACTGACTTGAAAAGGCCCTAATCTGTAGTATTTTGGTGTGCCGAACACGAATATAACCGTGAAAAATTTGTATTGGCTCTCGTTTTGAAGATATTCATATACCTCATTTTCTATGTTTCACTGTGTAAATTTCTCCAGTAGGACTGCAGCAACATCCGGAATAATGATGTAACATTGCATAATACCATCATGCTCACATCATCCACAGTTGATTGCATCATTTTCTGATGCAATGCAATACTAATGCCATGCGGCTGCTGAAGTAAGTTGACGTCAGCAGTGTACTATACATGTGTAGGCCTATTATACTAATGCCAGGTGGCTGCTGAAGCTGACGTAAGCAGTGTACTATATAAAGCCCAATCAGATAGGTTCAGCATTTAAAATATTTTAGACGTTGTGCGAGACAGTTCAAGCTACTGTTACATAAAACTTATTATTTTATCCATTTACGTACAATAAAGAACAGTAATGCCTCGAAAGTGTGTTAATACCGCGGACAATTTTTGCTATATTTGTGGGGAAGTGACATTTGCCAACCAGAAGAAAAGTATCAATTCTCAAGTGAAGAAGGCATATCATCTTTACTTCGGATGCAAGGTTGGTGACCAAGACAAGCCTTGGGCTCCGCATATATGCTGTGCTACATGTACAACACAGCTTTCACAGTGGTTGAATTGCAAAAGGTCATCAATGCCGTTTGCAGTCCCAATGGTGTGGAGAGAGCCAAGCAACCACCTAAATGACTGTTACTTCTGCTTGGTTCCTCCTCTTTCCGGCGGAATAACGAAACGAAAGAAGTCGAGAATAGTCTACCCAAACATTCCGTCTGCATTGAGACCAGTTCCACATGGTGAGGGACTTCCTATTCCAGAACCTCCAGCAGAATATTCTCTTGATTCATCTGACGAAGACAAAGATGAGTCGACCTGTTCTTCTCCTGGTCCATCAGCATGCAGTGATCCAGATTTTCACTGTGGTGCATCATCAACCCCACACAGAATAACACAGGAAGAACTAAATGACCTGATTCGTGATTTGGACTTATCAAAGAACAAGGCAGAATTGCTAGGATCAAGACTCCAACAATGGAATCTTCTAGAAGAAGATGTCACAATTACTGCATATCGAAAGCGCCACCAGCAATTGGAGCCTTTCTTCAGAAAGGAAAGTAATCTGATATTCTGTTCCGATACTGAGGGCCTCATGAATGCTTTAAAAATCACTCATGACCCACAAGAATGGAGACTATTTGTGGACTCTTCGAAACTGACTCTCAAGGCTGTGCTTTTGCACAATGGAAACATTCTTCCATCTATTCCAGTAGCGTATGCTGTCCACATGAAAGAGACATACGATAACTTAAGGCAGCTACTGAATTCCATTGAGTATAACAAGTACAGCTGGCACCTCTGTGGTGATTTGAAGGTAGTTGCCCTTTTAATGGGACTGCAGCAAGGATATACAAAATACATGTGTTTCTTATGCGAGTGGGATAGCCGAGCAAGGGAAATGCACTACATGAGGAAGGAATGGACTCACAGGCAGAATGTAGCCATTGGAGAGAAGAATATCCAACACCCAGCTCTGGTTGAGGCTCAGAAAATCTTGCTACCACCCCTTCACATCAAACTAGGTTTGATGAAGAACTTCGTGAAAGCCATTGACCGGACTTTGCCAGCATTCCGATACCTGCATGAAAAATTCCCTCGACTCAGCGAAGCAAAGATTAAAGAGGGAGTTTTTGTGGGTCCTCAGATTCGAGAGCTTTTCAAAGATGACCGGTTCAACAACTTGCTGGAAGGTGACGCGAAACAAGCATGGAATGCTTTTCGCCTAGTTTCTACAAACTTCCTAGGAAATGTTAGGGCAGAAAACTATAAGGAACTAGTAGAAGACATGTTGATGAAGTATAAGAAACTTGGCTGCAATATGTCTCTAAAGATTCACTTCCTTCATTCCCATTTGGATTTCTTTCCTAGCAACTGTGGTATTGTTAGTGATGAACACGGCGAACGTTTTCATCAAGATATCGCAACAATGGAACAAAGATACCAGGGAAAATGGTCCACTACAATGCTGGCTGACTACTGCTGGACACTCCTCAGAGATGCTCCCGAACAGCTATACAAGAGACAGGCGAAGAAATCTAAGATGTAGTCAATGACTTGATTTTTTATAGGTAGGCTATTACAGTTGACCTTTTACTATTGGAATGCATTTCGTTATGTAAACATTAATTTCTTGCAGATTACAAAAAAACTAGAGCCAATTTTGCAATTTGACTGTCATATTCGTGTTCAGCACATAAAAATTGATAAGAATTGACTAATTTTATTTCAGTAACATGACTTTTGTAAAAATTTGTTGTCCAGTGCTATGGATATGAATCGTATTCGATGATCAAAAGAGTTGACTACAGTGACATATTTATACAAAAGAGTTGACTACAGTGACATATTTATACAAAAGAGTTGACTACAGTGATATATTTATACAAAAGAGTTGACTACAGTGATATATTTATAATTGCAATGCACTTTTTCAAAACGGTTCCATGTATTATTGTAGATGCAAACATATTTAAACAGATATTTAAAATAAACTGAAGGAAAACGAGTGCTTACGCACACATATGCAAGCGTGATACATTTATATAATACAGCCAATAGATTGGTGCCTCACACAGTGAAATAAACAGAGACTATGTTTGCTAACCAGATTAACACAAACCAGAGTTTGGCCTGCATTTAGACTTTATATATAATGCGTATTGTTCATAATACAATATTGATCCAAAACTCTACAGAAACTAAACACATGATTCACATCTTGTTTTAAACATACTCACTGTGCCTTAGTTCCTTAAGGAACCTCACCATGCCACTTCATTATTTTTTTATATAGTAAATTGTCAATTTTGTTTGAACGCAGATGGATGGTATAAATTAGACACGGTTTCTTTTGAAGCAATACTTTATAGGACAGTAGCTGTTCTAGCCCTTCTGTGTTTTGTCTTTTCCTGTTCTTTGTATTTTCATTTTCTCTTAATTAGAAGTAGTTTTTATCTGGTTTTTCCTCCTGTAATTCACGCGCACTGATACCATCAATTTGTTCATGTCTTGCATTCTATTTGCTACATGTTTCTGATAAATAACGCAAACTGTTTTTTCCAAAGGGTTGCATTAGGAGCTTGAAAATAAATAACTTTGTTAATAAATTATTTGTTTCTTAAAATACTGCCATTTCACATTGTTGCTTGGATATTAATGTTGTCATATATGGTCGGGGACTTTTGGTTGTGTGGATATTTAACAACACTTTATATACCTTGGTGGATTTATTAATCCAAACCAGTTTAACTTCAATGCTTTATCTAACGACACACAGAGGCAGTGGATTTGGAAGGTAACGCACCAGTAAGTTGTAGATTACGAATCCGACGCTCTACAGACTGAGCAACTGCGTTTCCCGGCAGAGAAAGGACATTTTTAGTCCATAAGTCATAAAGAGGTGGCGAATGGTTTACGCAAATCGAATTTAAACTGATAACCTTTATGGCATTTTTGCATAAGGTCTCCGTTCAACTGCCAAAATATATTGTAATACAAACCCTACTGCGTAAAGGCATTTGTCGTATGAGACTTGTGCTTATCACTTTAGGTCATATAACTTGTATGCTGTAGCTATTACGACGCGATTTGATTGTCCTGTATGCCTCTCTATGCAAGCATTATTGGTTAGCTATCGCTACAGATGTATACGTGAATCGGGGTATCATGCACATGTATAGTTCCATCGATAAAGAATCCATTGAGAGAGAGAGAGAGAGAGCTGCTGAATGTAGACACATGTGATGGTGAAAATCCTGTGGAACATATCTTTATTATTTGGTCAGTATTCAGTTGCTGTAGTTGATACATATTTTTTAATTTGATTTGTGCATGTGAGTTACATATGTGTACACGTGTGAGTGTGCACTACACAATCTAACATTTTGACAGTACCAGGCAATATTTTCAACCATAGGTGCTACATTATGTTTGATTAAGCAATAAATTAATAGCCGTATTACCATTCTAAAATCGGGTGTAAATTATATTTATCCAATAGTAAAAACAGACCGGAAGCCCAAGAGTTACATGTTATGTGTGAAGGTTTGTGCCCATGCATTCGTGAGAGTGTTTATAAAATCTTCTTCAGAATATATTCCAAATCAATGCACAATAAAAGCTTATTGTCCACGTTCATTAGGCCTGAAAGTTTGCTTATTTCATTGTTTCTTCATTAAAGTCAAAATGGAACAATTTGGTTTACTTATATTCAAGGCTTGGTTTGATGCTATTTTTAGATGAGCAAGGGGAAGGGAAGAATTAGAGGATTTTCTTTTTAACCTGTATAGTTTGCTTTCTTTTACCTTAAAATTGTTTTTATTTTTTATTTTTGTACAACCAATGCATTGAACATATTAAGTTCTTTCACTTCTGTGCAAGATATCAAGAATGTTTTTCATATATTTGAGACAAAGGTTGTTTTATGACTTCTAGAAGGTTCAGTGACAGTAATGTGAATGATGAAATAATGATGGGGTGAATTGTAGGTGGGATGTGCACTAGAACAAATACATTTTTAATAATATGTCGGTCGTTTAGTTTTATTTTCCTTCCCTTTCCTTCAATGTGGGGACCCATATATCAAATAAGAACATATGCCTGACCACACATCGCTTTCACAATACATATAGTAAAATCATAACCACAATTCGTGGCTTGCCGTATACCGCACAGTCAATGTATTCTCTCTCTGTTTCTCTCTCTCTCTCTCATAACGTCAGTAATATGTATTTAGTTTATATTATCACTGAAAAATTATACTTATTAACTGTATCGAATTGGTAATGAAACAGAGTATATATAATGTTAGCTTATCCCGCCGATTAATACACAACACTGCTTTGATTTGGGAGCAACATACAGCGGTTGCCACCATGTGCCGCCACTACCAATAAGCAATTGATTATGACACTACACACACACATAAATGTCGAAATACCAGAAATGGGAGGAAAGGGTCAAAAGAAACTTAGACTATCGGTGCAGATGCTACTACTGATAGCCCTGGAAGCTTTTCGTTCCATTACCGCATCATCAAGGGTCGCAACCAAAAGCCGACTATCTCTTGATCTCGGTGAGTTTGAGCAACTGCATATTCCATTAATTGCTTAGGACATGCACACCTGTTTTAATTCATAATGTTACCAACTTTCCTTACAAAACGTAAGTCGTGTGTTTCACAATTACAAGTAATCTATCAATTATTAATTTTATTTATGAAACGTCTATATTACTAATGAGATAAAAGTGCATACGTTAAAGAGATAGAGAGAGAGAGATAAATAAACGAATGCATGCACACAGTTTGAGTTTTTCGATCTGGTGGGAGTGTATTAAATCAGCAAACAGGTTTTATGAAACACTGAATGATACCCAGTGCCGGGTACTGATAAATGCACACCATTATTGCTTCCGACAGTAGGGAATATGTCATTAACACGTCGAAAATGCAAATGAGAATAGAGTATCCTTGTGTGGACCTTATTTTATTAATTATTTTTTTATTTTTTCTTCATTTTGCTAAATAGATAACTAAATACTTATATCTTTGTGGCATACTATTATTGCTAATAATAATACATGTGAAACAATACTATTTGATAATGCTACTAATAACAATAGTGCTAATACTGTCTGGATCATCTTCCATAAATTCATGAACCAATTATGGGAGCTAAACCTGCATTCAGCGGTGGGCTGTGTACAAATGCCAGTTTTACCTTTTCTCACAGGTTGCTACTGTAGACAGGCTTGCATTCATTATCAAAATACAATTAATGTTGTGTTATTGTTGTTGCGCACGAGAGCCATTTGACTATGCATCTGTATATTTATCATTTTTAATAGCAAACTTTCGAAACATTTTGGCCTTTAATATGTTTGATTACATCATATTTGAACAGCGTGAAAGAGACTTATCAGCCGGAATGTCTCTTCACGTAAACATTATATAAACTACTATTCACATTGGAGCATGAACAAATTGCAATTTTAGGTTATGAAGCAGGGTCGGTTAGCAAAACTCAAAATTTTAAAAAAAAGCATTGTTCATGAAATTATCGGTTTGCAGTGTCAAAAATGTATGAAGGTTTGAATATGCATAAGAGATATTCCTCATTCAGGCGTTTTTTCACATGGTATCAATCAGCGAAGTTCTTGAGGATTCTTCACCAAGTTCTTGTATTGACGTTCAAAGCTAAAGAATGACAATTTCTTAGCGCGGATTGCTAAAATGATACTTCTAAAGACCACCTTTACATTAAGACCAGATTGTATTACAAAACGATTCACATTACTCAAGCCATTTAGAGTACAAAGTCTGATCAAGCAAGAGGTATACAAAATTAGCAATTGGATCAAAATAGATATAAAATATATTTTACCTATATGTGTTTCGTTTAGAGCATTTTGTTTAACTTTGAAGAAGCAATTAGATGCGTGAAAGGTTGTAGCTTTTTAACTGCTTAAATGCCAAGTGCCTGTTTAGAACACGTGTTTTGTTTTTGCCTTTCTCAATTTTCATAGTAATGGTTATAAACATCGCTGCTGTTTATAACGTAAAAAAATCCCTTCTGCACTTAAATGGCTTAACTAATGTGTTTTATGAAACTATATTTGTGGGCAAAGAACTAACGAATTAATAATATACCTCAATTAGAAATATTTTTGAGAACGTTTGTAGACATTATCCCTCTAACGATAAACAGTCAATCCGTTTATATGATGTTTAATTGCCTATGTTGGGGCTATTCAGCTATGGATTTACCTCTATACTTGCTTCATCGATGATAAAGACAATCTACACAATTTGGTTAATTAAGAAGTATTGCAATTTCTTTCGGTTGTGGTTGAGTACCTTTATGCTAATATATCCTTTGCTTATTAATGAGAAAATAATTTCGCTTTGCCGATAATTTTTATTGTTATAATAAAAAATACGATACAATAGACAACAAAATGAAACATGGTTTCGTGTTCGAAACTCATACAAATTGTATTTAGCTTAGTACTTTATTTACACACAGTTCACTATGTTATGTATTTCAAAACGTAAATGAGTGAAATGAAGCCAAATCGCTTTGTCGATTTAATTGTGACCAAATCGTTATTTTTTTAAATTTCTTTCGTAAATTTACATTAACGTAGTCAGAGTGTTATGCAAATGCAGACCAGTCTTTAATTTTGCCGCATGTTCATGTATTGATGAAATTAATGAATATGCCAGTGTAGAAGCCTAGAAGATAGTGGGTTTTTTTAAGGTCTGTACAAATAATATTGACATGGACTAACGAAGCATTTCCAGTAGAATCAAGTCGCTCAAAGCATGATAAATTACAGCGTTCTTGAAAATCAAAACTTAAAGAAGCTATCGTCATTAACGCACCGATGTCCACAATTAATTTGACATGCTATCAACAAAACATTCGATAGGCCTTCGACGTTATCGCAGACATAGAAATTAATTCATATATTGCTATTCGAATATGAACTGACAGCCGCAGTTTCCTTGCATTTCTTCAAACATTTAAAATTGACGATCAATAAAGATATAAAGTAATGCAAGTGATTACATTGCCGCCCAAAGTAGACAAAACCTTTAGCAAGTAGAACACTTGGTTTTATTTGATTCATTATTGCAAATTATTAACAACTCTGATTAAAACATTTTAAATGTAAAATTATACTTATTTCATTATCAAGTTTTACAACGTTTTCAAATGCTTACGTGCACTGTAAATGAGTCATCTACTCTTCCTTGTTTTAATAACTACATATTAGTTTTCTATATAAGAGATGATTCACTGGATCACAGTTCTATATCTAAATGTTCTAAGTCAATCTAACCTCGTGAACGTACAAAAATTAATATATCGACCTATATATTTAACTTTTCTGTCTGCAGATATGTGGCAGTCGATGCGTAGTCTCAATGGAATAGCGTGGTGGAAATTTGTCAGAGAAGAAATGAAAGGACACACTTAAGTTTGATTAGTTACTGAACTCCAGGTAGGGTTAGTCTGCAGAAGCGAGAAATAGCCTACTTGTATTCAGCACTGTATACTTCTTGCATTTATAACAAAATGTGTAAACAACTGTACTAATTCTTTTGAATGGATTTATCCAACATCTATCTAGAATAAGTTAATAAGTTTTAAAGCATATAATTGGGACGATTGTCTTTCGAAACACATATAATCTATACCAATATTAGTTGAAAACGAATATTGTTATTGAATAACATTTCAAAAGGCGATGGATCTTGTGTTATATTTGAAAATGTCATAAACAATTTCAAGGTACAAATTATTATTTTTAACAATTCAATAGTATAATAAACGGAAACAATCATATAATAACAATAATAATAATAATAATAACGACGTCTTTGTATAGCGCCTAATCTGTAGAAGCTCTAAGCGCTTTACAACATTAGATAACACCTATAAGATAAAAAATGTACATAATGATATGATTACAAAAACAAACACCATGAAATTAGAAAACATAAAACACATGCTGGAAATATTTAAGGTAGGAAATATTATTAGGGCTTTAAGTTTGTTCTTGCAGTCGAAATAAGTGAGTTATGAGAGCACTCTTGAAAGGGATCACTGTGTCTTTGTGTTTAAGTTCAGTGGGCAATTCATTCCACGTTGCTGGGCCCTGGTATGCAAAAGAACGCTGTCCATATGACTTTGTTTTCATAGTGAGAATAATGAGTATACGATTATCATAATAGGAGCATAAGTATCTTGCTGGAGTTTCCACATGGGTGAGGTCAGAGAGGTATGTTGGTCTGGAGTCCGTCATTGAAACGTAGTACAGAGAACAAATTTTGTGTTTGATTCTTGATCGAATTGATAGCCAGTGTAGGGTACAGAGCAGCGGGGATGTGTACTGTGATCGTGGTACGCTAAGTATGATCCGAACAGCTGTGTTTTGAACTTTTTGAAGTTTCTGAAGTAGATATTGAGATAAACCAGACATAATTGAGTTACAATAGTCCAGTCTTGAAAGTACTAATGAACACACAAGTGTTTCAGTGGCATCAACTGAAAGATATTTGTGAATGGAGCTGATGCGTCTCAGCTCAAGATATCCAGCCTTGTATATTTTCATGACATGTTGGTGCAATGTGAGATGACTGTCCAGATGAACATATAGGTTTCGTACTGATTGTGTGATTTTAATTTTGGTATTGCTGATATTTATTGCTTGAGGTAAAGGATCTGAATGAGAAATTATTTGTGTTGTGATCAGAATGGCCTGAGTTTTACCATCATTCATCTGCAGCGTGTTACATGTCATCCATGATTTCACATCAGAAATGCACCTCTCTACACCTTGAATGGTAGCATCAACTTCAGCTGGGTGGCGAAATTTGTATATTTGGGTGTAATCAGCGTACAATTGGTGAGACACTGGATGATGATCTATCACACTTGAGAGTGGCTGAGTGTATATAATGAAGAGAAAAGGTCCAAGAACAGATCCCTGTAGAACACCGCAACATAGATCAACTGGGCTGGAGTATATTCCATTTGCAGACACAATGTGTGTCCTGTTGACCAAGTAGGACATGAACCACAGTAAGACTGTATCATGAATGCCAAATACATGCAGAAGACGGTGAGGTAATATATCATGGTCTATTGTGTCAAATGCTGCAGACAAATCAAGGAGGGTGAGGACTGTAATCTCTCCACTATCCAATGCAAAGAGAATGTCATTAACTACTTTTAGAAGAGTAGATTCACTACAGTGGCAAGGGGGATATGTAGATTGTACATTGCTAAAAAGATTGCTTGAATTCAGAAGAGATACAAGCTGGGAAAGAAAACCTTTTCTAAGATTTTTGATATGAATAAGAGATTAGAAACTGGGCGGTAGTTCTTTAAATCGTTATGGTCTGGTGTTGGTTTCTTCAGCAGAGGCTTTACAATAGCAGTTTTGAAAAATGATGGTAATTGCCCGGGTGAGAGAGAGCTATTAATAACATCAGTTAGTGAAGGCAATATTGGATCTAAGCAATCAAGCAGCAGTGCTATTGAATCAAGTTATCATGACTTTGGTGCACTCTTCGTCAGGATTGTACGTACGAAATCCATATAGACAGGTTCAAATGCTGCTAATGGTTGCTGCTCAAATTATGTATCCCAAATGTATGGTGACGAGTCAATTGAAATTGTGGTATCAAGCTTATCTCTAATGGTTAGTACTTTGTCACGGAAGAAATTTGCAAACATGTCCGGAAGGTCGATTGGACAGAAGGTAGTTGGAAGTGTTGTAGATTTGTTCCTTGACATTAGCTTGTTAGTAATCTCAAAGAGCTCTTTGCAGCTGGAACTTTCCATGATCTTAGTAGTGTAATGGGCTGGTTTCGCTGCTTGGATTATTTGTGTGACATATCTGGACGAACCGAATATCAATATAAGTATTCAATCTTTTTAAACAACAGCACCTGTCTTGACAAATAAGGTACAAAAGGGTAAGTACGAACATTTATGAGAGACTAGTTTCAAATAACAATCAACCACATTATAATATGAAAATATATCTTGAATGTAATAATGAACACCATCAGCGGGGTAAGCATTAGTATGTGTCTTCTAGTGTAATAAAATGTCAAAATGTATGACGGATGCAGTGCAAACTTCTGCATACTAGACAGGCAAAGCAGACTGACCATGTTTCATCCTTTAAGGGACATTAAGTGCAGTTAAGAGAGGTCTGCCCGAGATGCGTGTCTTTCACAATCTGAGTGAGCATTTACGCTGTTTCTCATGCACTTTTAATAAGGAGACACTTAATACCTTACATATGTTAACACTTTCGAACTATGCCTTATGAATGGTCTACTGTATGCCAAACAGTCTGTATCTATGAACAAAGCTTCTAACATGGTGACTACAACTCAGGCAACACTCATGCCTGGTCGGACCATTTTGTGCTTACTGTAGAATTGTGTGACAAAGCCTCACACAAATGTGTAACAATCTTAATAATTGATGAAATGTTTGTAACTATGCAGTGAATCAATGACTGGTGATGTCTTGGGCTTGTTCTAATTATCGGTCTCAGACTGGGGAAAGATGGAATGCCAGTCTTTGCACAATTATAACCACCCGCTAAGAAAACTGATTTTTCTTTTCAAATAACTGACACAGTACAAGCAGATGGTATTATTAATGTATTACTTTACTAAAGAATCTATTGACGGGAGTGTAACTGTTAACGAATAAATACATGTTTATTGTTAGAGGGGAATTAGATTACTATGTTATCCTGTAAATACATACTTTGCTCTTGTCTGTTGTACCTGCGAAGGTTTGTGGGTTTAATGCTACCTATCGTGAATTGATATGCTATACATGGCGGCCAGGATATCTAATGGAAGAAAAAGTGGGGGAAGCCCTAGTCAGAACCACCTACCAACCGGAAGCTACCGGCAATGATTCACATGCCGGCGCACTGGCTGCGCCTTGATTCAAAGTCATGCGGGCAGAGGTGCGATGTCAATGATCTGTAAAGACGAACGCCTTAAGCTGCGGTCACCATTGGCGTCCCCGTAGCTTTTGTAAAAAATGGCTTGTGTACAAAAATGTTAGGAGTTTACCTCATATTGTTTTGTTTATCATAATTAATTTTGTACGAGAGAAGTGTGTTTGTGTGAGTAGTTTGGATTTTTAATGTAACTGTAAATATTGTTCAGCCATATCGAACGATGTTTTCAGTGTAGCTGTTTATAGTGCTGTCTAATACTGGAGATGTATGCCGCAGGCGTATAGCATCAAGTCCAACCCAGTCACATTATACTGACACCAGGCCAACCAGTCCATACACTAACCTCTTAAAAATGGGTGCCCAGCAAAGCAGGTTTTAGTACTATTTTTAAAAATCTTTGTTACAACACGCCTGGGTTTCGACCAGCAACATCCCGCATCCGACGCGGACGTTCTAATCACTGGGCTACTGGATCGGTGTTTGTACGACAGAAAACGATTGATCAAACTAAATTGATGAAAAGAGGAAGGATATGTAATGTATGTATCTATGTATGTATGGATGGATGGATGGATGGATAGATGGATGCATGTATGGATGGATGGATGGATGGATGGATGGATGCATGCATGCATGCATGCATGCATGTATGGATGGATGGATGGATGGATGCATGCATGCATGCATGCATGTATGTATGTATGGATGGATGGATGGATGGATGGATGGATGGATGCATGTATGTATGTATGTATCTATGTATGGATGGATGGATGGATGGATGCATGGATGCATGCATGCATGCATGCATGTATGTATGTATGTATGTATGTATGTATGTATGTATGTATGTATGTATGTATGCATGTATGTATGTATGTATTTATGTATGTATGTCTGTATGTATGAATGTGTGCTAATAACACTACTACTCAATTTTACTGCATGTGCAATAACTAGTTTAGATCTGGTATTTTCAGACGCATGATTACTAATACATTATTCAAGTATTTATTCAATTTTGGCAATTGTATTTTATTACTTGAGACTTAATATTCAAATATTCCGATAAGGTATTCAACCATGGTGTTCAAATACTAGTATTTGTTAACCGGTATTCAAATATTTGAAAATTGGCAGTCAAATATGTTGAAGTTTTTAAATATCTGATGCATCAGCATTGAAAAGACAAAGTGCATTGTTTTGAGATAGATTACTTTAAATGTAATTCGTACTGTATTCTTTTAAATTTCCCTTAGATTGAATTATTTGTTTATCCTCTCCCTCTTGCACCCCATCTTCCTTCTTCATACCTTTTTAACAATTTGTCTTAAACCTGCTTTCCTTATTGTTTCAGTAATGTAGTAAAACCTTCAGTTATTGCATCTAGCTACAGTCATTGTAAAATGATATTGTTTTAGCAACCTAAGACATATTCCATCCTATAACTTGTGCAAAAATAACATGAATTGCCAAGTATATGACCGTAATAACACATAGCTTTATCCGCCAAATTGAATATTTCCGAATGTTACTGCCATTATTACGTTATACATTTTAAATAATGTGAAATTGTCTTTGATAGTTTAACATCAAAGTAATAGTTCATTACAAATGCAACCTTAACAAATAGTACAAGTACATCAAAATCATCCATGTTTTCTTAATCATTATTAGACATATTATTAATGCAAAGGAAATCCTGTAGTTTTTAGGAATCTTGATCCAGTTTAGCGTTGTATTTCTTTGGGAGTCGATTGAGGTGAAATATTTTTTACTCCAGGTGTGTATTATGCAGTTTAATCGAATTATTTTCGGGAAACTAATATTTTGAACTGGAGGGTAATGAAAAACTAAATCAGATATGTTACCATCTGAATGGCATTTATGGTCTTCAAGAATTTCATTAGTGACGCGGCAATGATTTTATGCGCGTTTACCTAGTATACGAAACCTAGTATATGAAACCCGGAGATTACATGCGATCCTACA
The DNA here is from genome assembly GCA_028554795.2 of Sinohyriopsis cumingii. Taxonomy (NCBI): domain Eukaryota; kingdom Metazoa; phylum Mollusca; class Bivalvia; order Unionida; family Unionidae; genus Sinohyriopsis; species Sinohyriopsis cumingii. Next base: position 46,812,044 of record CM068826.1, on the reverse strand, counting down.
AGAAAAAACCCACTATTTGCATAAAACATTGTGCTTTTTGACTGGGGATCAAAAGTTTAGAAACATTTTAGTTTTTTAGATGTTTCTTTTATATTGAATTTTGTCAAGGTCACTACACAATATAAATCTGTACATTTGTCTAGCTAAGATACACAAATTTCTTCTACAATTTGCATTTGATACCAGTTAAAGTTTTTCACACCAGTGTGTTTATTGTCGTCCTGACACGCTTAATTGCAGTAATATCTTTTCAATGATTTCTAAGTTTATTAAAATTTGAAGTCTTTGAACAAGCATTTATGTCAATTTACTTTTGTCAGAGTTACGTTTAATGTCGTTCAGTCAAGAGGACCAAAGAATTACGAGAAGTTATATGGCATGTTCAATCTGAAAATAAGACAATTTAATTTTTCATTCCGTCGGATCTTACATATGAAATATCTTAAACTTTCTTCTCACCAAAATATTACGAAGCGAACATAAGCTATTATAAAAACCAAACACCAACAGCTTTAAATCGATATACAACCTATAGCCCGTTCCATCATTATTTGAATAAGTTTAAACTGCTGAATGTATCGGAAAGAAATCCAGGAGAAGGGGTTCGGTATTATATTCCGGTTTGGTATTGGCAGTAAATCAATGAAGATATTATACACTAACATGCATATATAATTTGTTTTGAATACGTGGAAAGAATGAATTTGATATGGCGCAGGGATAAGTCGAATCTGTTAAACAAAGATATACTCGAAAGTCCTATCAAACTAGAAGCTGTTGTTGTTGTTGAGTTGAATTAAAATGGTGTGCGCTCGCATTGAGCATGTACCACTGGTTTGTGATGCCACAGGCATCTTTTTGATTACTCCTGGGGGAAGGAATGGAGCCACTTCCTCCAGGCATTTATGTGTTCACAGAACACTTATTGATTGGGCCGTCAGGTCGAGGTACTTTTCTGTACATATCGATCTGATTGTAAGGCCTATATTTTTGATTGAGTGTGATTGGACCCAGCACGCACTCTGTCATTCATTTGCATTGATTAGCGACTAGTGGGATTGGACCCCATCTAGTTCGTATATTTGTTTTATGATGCGTGCACTGCACGTATAGGTTTTGATGTCTGTCCGTGGTAAAGGGTGAAAGTGGTCGGGCTCGGGCGGAGTTGTCTTGCCACAGGTCAGTTGGGTTTTTCTGATCCACGATATTTTGTTCTAAGTTTCCGTCTTTTGGAATTTGAATAATAAGAAACTCTGTGCTGTTTTTAAGAGAGTTAGAGTTTATTGAGGTCGATGTTAGCTAATAGGTGACAGCACTTTGGTCGGTTGGTTTTGCAGCATTGTGCTGCTGGCCCTGGATGGAATTGGTGTTTTTTCCATCTTATCGAGTAATTATTTTGGGTCCTATTTTTCTAGTTGTAGATTTTGGTTGCAGCCTTGTGCTGCTGGCCCTGATAGCCCTGATAGTCATTGGTTTTTTTGACTACCTTATACGAGTAATTGTTTGGGGTCGTATTCTATATATTTGTTATATTTGCAGCATTGTGCCGCCGGGCCTGATAGTCGTTGGGTTTTTTCGACTACCTTATATGTGTAAGTTTAGGGTCTTAGTACGGGGATCCCTGATGGTCTATTCTTGCGACCACCTTATACGTTCTATTTTGGGATTATATGATTATATCTAGTTTTTGTCATAGCTGTCACCTATATAGAAGATAAACTTTTGGAGCTGTTAGTTAGGGTGTTAGGAGAGTAGTATGTTAAGAGAAGTGGAGAAGGGTTGTTTTTTACACCACCCACCCCTTGTATATTCCTTCCTATTATTTGGGCTTGGTGTTTTTTAATTTACGCTATTTCTTTGAATAGTTTTATCAGTCAGTGGGCTTGTTTTGGTAAGTTAAGTTTTTCTATTGGTTATAGTATGGTACTTGGTTTATGAGTGTATTGTTTTTGTAATACTTTTGGCTAGATTCGGATTAGGTTCCCTCGTCGATCACACTCGCCTCTCATAAATGGAGAGTTCGGGGAGACCGAATCCTGGTCTTCGCCATTGGTCCAAATTTGATATTTAATTTATGTAAGTATTTATTAGTGTAATTTAATTAATTTCGTTGCTTAGCTGGTTTCAGATTAGAATCTCTCGTCGATCACACTCGCCTCTCATAAATGGAGAGATCGGGAGACCCGAATCCTAGTCCCTGCTATTGGTCTAAAAGGGTATATTGCTTAATTAATTATTTATGGTTTGTATTTATATTTTTGTATATATTTCATTTTTTTGGAAGAAAGTTATGATGTTGTTGCATGTGGTTTTTAAATTGGGGTTCGTGCTATTAAGGAATTCTGGATATGTACTTGGCGATCCTATTTGTTTTTGTTCAGCTTTGAAAATTTCCCTTTCTTTTTTTAATCTGTAGCATATGTTAAATATGTGGTGCAGATCTTCAGGCACCCGACAGTAGAAACAGTTTGTGTTGTGGGGTTTTGTTCCTATGTATTTTCCTTAGCTGTTAGCCAACTTGGTTTTTCCTGTATAAATTCTATTTATTACTTTTTGATCTTTCCCTTTAAGTAAAGGTGGTTTCCTATTTCTAATGGTTTCTTTGAGTGTGTTATGTAGATTTTTACCTGTCTTGCTATTGTCCCAATATTCCTGCCATTTCTGATTTATCATGATTGTTATTAGGCTGTATATTTCACTAACACTGTAAGCCAGTGGTACGTGGTTTGGCTCCCTTAGCTTTAGTTTAGCTGAGTCGTCTGCTAGATTGTTTCCTAGTATGTTTATGTGGGATGGGACCCATAGGAATTCTACTTGTTGTTTATTACTTTTTAGTTTGTTTTTTTTTAGTATTAAATTGGTTTCATTTAGGAATTTTCTCTGCTGTTGGTGCTGCTATCTAGTATGGTTGTAAGGACGCTTAGCGAGTCGCTTATTATCACTGTTAGGGGTGGGTTGTTTTTTCTCCACCCATTGTAGTGCTGGTAGTATTGCCCAGAATTCTGCTGTGTAGATTGAACAGTGGTCCGGTAGTCGGTGACCAACTTGTATCTTAAGTTTGGGGATTACGTATGTAGCTGCTGTTTTTGCGGGTTTGGTGGTTTTTGAACCGTCTGTGTATATTTGTAGATGGTTTGAATACTTAGTTGCTAAAATTTCTGACGTTATAGTGTGCAGCTGAAGTTCTTGATTTAATTTATTTCCATGTTTGGTGATAGAGGTATTGATGTTTGGGTCTTCGTTATACCAAGGTTCAGGATCGAGGATGTTGTTATTTTCTTTTTACTTTATGTCTATTGGGAGTAGTTTCGTTAATTCATAAACTATTTTTCCTGCAGGTACGTGGTGCTTTTGAGTGTTGCTAAAGGAGATGTTGCATTTCTCTATTGTTAACAGTGTGGGGTGAGTGTTTGATTGTGTTTGTAATCGGGCTGCGTATCTCAGTATTAGTTCCTGTCTTCTGAGATAGAGTGGAAGTTCACCTGTTAGTACTTGGAGCTCTACTAGTGAAGTTGATGGTAATGCTCCAGTGATTGTAATTAGGGCTTTTCGTTGTATTTGCTCTAATTTATTTTAGTTGTTTTGATGGCGCTAGGTTGTAAACTTGGCACCCATAATCAAGTTTGGATCTTATCAGTGCCCGATATATTGCTAGCAGTGTTTCCTGATTGGACCCCCAGTTCGATCTTTTAAGGTTTCGTATGAGATTGATGTCCTTTTCGCATCTTTTAACTACTTCCTGTATGTGTTTTCCCCAATTTAGGTGTTCGTCGAAGTACATACCCAGAAACTTCTTAAATTTAACATATTTAATTACTTGATTGTTTATTGTGAAAGTCGGTTGTGGTTTGTTTCTTTTGCGTGTGGGTGAGAAAATGATGACTTCTGTTTTATCCTGTGATAGTTTGAACCCCCATTTGTCAGCCCATTTTCCTATGTTGTTTAGACTATCTTGCATAGTTTGTATGGTTTTATGACTGTTGGGGTTGCCAGCTTTCCATATTCTGCTGTCGTCCGCGAATTGCAAAATTTCAATTTGTGTAGTTGCCAGATTTATGTGGGACTGAGTACACTGCCTTGTGGAGTTCCATTTTCTAGGGAGTGTATTTCAGAGTGTGTGTCTCCAACTCTAGTTATTATTTTGCGGTCCGTTAAGAAGTTTTCCATGAAGTTGAACATTTGACCAGTAACTCCATAGTGATTTAATTTGGCTAGTAAGCCTTTGGTCCATACTAGGTCAACGCCTTTTCTAAGTCTAAGAATACCGCTATTAGATTCCTATCTACTTTCCTTTTTGAGTTAAATGCTAATTTGATCGCTGTTTCCAGTCTTATGAGTTGATCCGTGGTGGATCGTTTGTTCCTAAATCCGCATTGGTTATCGGATATTAAATTATTTTGCTCTAGGTGGCACTTCAGGCGATTAGTTATTATTGTGTCCATAATTTTGCAAATATTGTTTGTTAAAGAGATAGGTCTGTATGAGCTGACGTGGTGGGGTGTGTTGTGTTGTTTCAGGATAGGAATAACTATAGCAGTTTTCCATTTATTAGGTAATTTTCCTGTTTTCCAGATTTTATTTAAGAATTTAATTATTGATTGTTTGATGTTATTTGGAATATTTTTATACATAGCATATCCTATTTTATCCTCTCCAGGGGAAGTTTCTGTTTTGGTACTTAGTGCTTTATCCCATTCGGCAGTTGTTATATCTTTATTTAGGTAAGAATTTTGGTTGCCATTGTCAGTAAATAGCTTGCTATGAGTTCTTTCTACTTTATTTCTATGTTGTTGGAATGAGTTGGTGTGGTTTTTATTACTACTCATTTCTGCAAAGTTCTTAGCTAGTGTTTCAGCTTTATCTTTGTTGGTAATTGCTCCTGGTATTTTTGGTATGCTATTTGATGTTTTCCCTTTGATTGCTTTAATTTTGTCCCAGACTTGTTTGGTACTGGTTTTGATATTTATACTTTTGCAGTATTTTTGCCAAGTAGTTTATTTGGCTTGTTTAATGATTTTTTTGAGTTCCTGTTCTTTGTTTTTGTAAGTCGTGAAATCCAGTGAGTTTCCTGTGCGTCTAAATTTATTGAGTGCTTTTTTCTTATCTTTATGTGTTTGTTGGCATAGTTCGCTCCACCACGGGACTGGTTGTTTGTTGGGGCGGCCATTTGTTTTAGGTATGCTAGATGTTGCAGCTAGATTGATAGTATTAATCAGGTTATCATAGTATGTGTTTAAATTATCATTTTCTATATCCTTGTGGTCTATTGTGCTGAGTAAGGTTTTATACATTTTCCAATCTGCTTTTTCGTATTTCCACTTGGGTTGTGTTTGTTGTGAGTTGAACTGAGTAGTCATTTGCAGGGTGGTTATCAATGGGAAGTGGTCACTGCCTATGGTGTCAGTTTGATCCACTCTCCATTCCGCCACGTGTGCTATTGATGGGGAGCATATGGTTAGATCGATGGCGGTGAGGGTACCATTTTCAGGGTTTAATCGAGTTCTGGTACCGTTGTTTAGTATGGTCAGGTTGGATTCTGCTATCCAAGTTTCAACCAAATTGCCTTTTTTGTCCGTTCGATCACTTCCCCATATCTCGTTATGCGCATTGAAATCTCCGCATATGACTACCCGGTCCACCTGTTTATTGTCATTAATTTGTCGGTATGAGTCTATGTTTGAATTTTTACTACTGCCTCCTGGATCGTATAAATTAAATATTTGGATGTTCTCTATTCCAGTGTTTATTATTAGTGATTGAATTTCCACTGACTGATTTTCGTCTACTTTGAGAGGTATGGGCACTGGTGTTACGTTAGGCATGTTATTTATAATGAAGATAGCTAGCCCCCCTCCTTGCCCTTTGAGTCTATTTTGAAAGTACCCTGGGGCGTAACCCTGAATTTTTGGTAGGGCCCTTATTTTGTTGGTGATTTTTGTCTCTTGAATGCAGATTACGTCAGGTTTTATAGACAAGTTTTGTAGTTTTAGTCTTAACTCGTCTATATTGCCTGACAATCCTCTTGCATTCCATTGCCAAAACATTAAGTCCCTATTTGTTGTACTATACATGTTGGTGTTGTTCATTTATTGGTCTATGACGTGGAGTTTTATATCCTACTTGTTCGAAAATGAGTTGCAGTATAGTTTCTAGGTGCTTGATCCTACTTTCTAGTGCGTCTAGTTTGTTATTTATTATATTTGTTGGATCCTTTATTTGAGTGGTGTTAATGATATTTGACCTTTGTTGGGAGGGTGGGTGTGGATGGATAGGTCTGTAAGGAGTTTTTGGAGTGGTGGGTTTCGAGTTTGTTGTTGTGCAGTCAGATACAGTTTGCTTCGATTTGTTTGATAAGATGTTCTGTTTAGCTAGTTGATATCGCATGTTTGTAGAGTTCATTAATTGTATAATCTGTTCTTCCCTAATAGCATAGGGGCAGTTTGGTGTGTCGGGGAGGTGGGTGCCCTTGCATTTTGTACATAATGGGGTTTTACTTTTGCATTGCCCTCTGTGGTTCCCCCTGCACTGTTTACATGTGTGTTGGAATTTGCATTTCGAGCCGTAGTGGCCCCAGCGTTGACAGTTATTGCATAATCTGGTTTTATTGATATAGGTTTCAAGTTTATATCTGATACCTGTGGGGTTTAGTTTAATTATTGTTGATAGAGGTAGGCTAGATTCAATTATTGCTGTGTTAGTTTCATATCCAAGGTGGTTCCTTAATTTGAAAGCTCTATTGATTTGGGTTCCACCTTCTTTGATTTGTTCAGTGATTTGTTCGTTATTTAATTTTTAAAATTCCTAGTCAACTTCAGGACAGATTTGAAAATTGTTTTTGGTGGTTCTGCTTTTTCGTATGTTGGATTCTTTGGTTTACTTGAAAAATTGTTATTTGAGTTGCGAGTGGCTCCTGTTTTTGTTTGGTGATGTTTCTCTACCTGGACTGGTATCGAGTTGATATCCCTTATTTCTAGATATTTGGCCATTTGCCTTTGAGTGCTACAGTGCACTATTATATAACCTGTGTTCGGTCTAATTATTTTGAACTGCCCTGAGTGGTTTCTTTGTAGGGCTCCTATGATGCTGTTTGATGTCATGTTGATAAATCTGGGGTTTCTGCTTTTGATGTATAATGTTAGTTCTAGAGGGTGGTACTTAATTTTTGGTGTTTGTTTTTCGTGTGTTGTGCAGTTAATTTGGGGGTGGGTGGTTTTTCCTAGTTTGCTATGTTCTTCTATTTGTGGGTTTCGGTTTTCTAAAGGTTGGTTCTGGTTAGCTGTGTTAGTCTGTTTCAAATTTTGTTTCAAGGGACCTTTTCCTTTTCCGAAATATTCCTTTTGTTTGTTTGTTGTAGAAACGGGGGTGGGGTTGGAAATCAATTTGGTTTGACTATAGAGTAAGTCTTCTTCCGTTAATGGTTTAGATGGCCCCGGGGTTTGACTATTGTGGTATTTATTTACACAGTTTTTGGTCGGATTTACGGGTTTTGTTTGTGTTTTGCCCGTAGGCGTTGTGGTTGAGTTGCCTTTGTTTGTCTGTTTAATCCCCTGCTGTGTTTTCCCGCTATAGCTACCTGCCCCTGCTGTTTTTGTTTCAATTTGTATAGTTAGATGTAGTTTTCTAGGGGATAATGATAGTGTTTGGAAATTGGGGGTTGGTGTTCTAAGAAAAGGGTCTATCATGCTATTTTCCATGGCCAAAGTATTTTCCAACACCTCCTCTCCCGGTAAAGTGTCATAGGTATTGAAATCGATTAGGGAGTCAGGGTTAAGTTTTTCTTTCTGTACTCGTATCAATTCAAAGTCCGGCGTTGAGGAAGTGAAGGATAACTCAGTGGCTTGAATTTGTTTTGAGTTCGGAGTGGATTTAAACATTCCTATGTGTGTAGGAGTAGTGACTGGAGTAAGTTTTTTGGAGTTTGCTTTGTCCATTTTCCTTTTTTGCCTAACTTCCCTGTAATTTCTGGTGTTCCTATCATGGATTGCCTGTTTTGTGAGGTTTAAAGATTCCATATTGTTAGTTGGGGATATATTAGGTTGATAGTAAAGTAGAGTAAAAAAGCAGAGTGCTGTTGTTAATCCTTGTGACAGAGAATCTCACAATATTACCGGTACTTGTACTAATGTAAGGACTCTGTCCAGGCGTATACTAGTATGGTTCCTAGTGCCTGTTTTGTGGATCAGTGCTAACAGCTAGAAGAGATTTAGGTTTTGTTAAAGAGAAGGAGAGAGATTAATTTGCCGTTGATTATTTTCTTTTGATTGAAAATCGCACTTCGTTATTGGAGCTATATCGTGTGCGGATTCAATCCAGGTATTTCTAGTATGATTCCTAGAACCTGTTCGGGAAAATAGGCGGCAAATTAGATGAAAAAGATTTAGATATAGTAATTAAAGTTTTGAATTTAAAACAGCACAGAGTTTTTGTTGCTCGAAAGCTTAGTGATTTTCGTACCTTGTATTTAACAGTTAAATACTATGAGGTGGTGTTCAAAAGGTAGCTGCTAGGCGGGCTGGTAGGCTGGATTCCTTTGTTCTGTCAGATAAAGATGGCTGCCGTTGTCAGCTAGGCGGGCTGCTAGGCGGGCTGATATCAAAGTTTTAGTGGTCGTCTTCCCTCAAGTCCTTGCTGCACCCTGCACGTATTTGGCGGTCAAAAGATTCCAACAGCTTTGTAAAGAACACAACCATCCGTTAAGGCCAGAGCTTGCCGAAACGGGAAACTATCGAATTTGAAGTCTTGAAGTACGTCTTCTCCACTCAGTGGTCTTGATGTGGATCATGAATGATGTGATGAAGATGAAACTAGAAGCTACTACTTTCCCCAACATATAATAAAACAAGGAGGGGTTTCTTCTTGGCATCCGTCCGTCTACGAGAGACGATGGCATAGCTCCAAAGTACACTTTTGCTTATCCTTCTTTTTAGCTCTCTTTTCAGCTTGCTTTATTCTTCTCTTTTCCTCTGCGTTTTGAACTCCCTGCCTGACAGCTAGACGCCAGCTGGAACGGTTGCTTGCACAGCTCTCCCAGTCGTTGACATTGATGTTTCCTGTCTTCATATCCTTCTTGCAAACATCTTTGTAGCGCAGATGTGGTCGTCCAGTTGGTCGTGCACTTTCTGCTAACTCCCCATATAACAGGTCCTTGGGAATGCGACCTGGGTCCATTCTCTTGACATGGCCGAGCCAGCGAAGGCGCCTCTCGCTGAGTATGGAGAACATGCTGTTCATGTTGGCGCGTTCTAGAACCTCTGTGTTGGGTACTTTGTCCTGCCACTGGATGTGTAGAATGCGCCGCAGACATCTCAGGTGGAAGCTGTTGAGTTTCCTCTCGTGTCTTGCATAGGTGGTCCATGTTTCGCTGCTGTAGAGAAGTGAGCTGAGCACGCACGCTTGGTAGACACGCAGTTTGGTCTTCTCTGTGAGGTTGGGGTTGTTCCAGACCCTCTGGTTAAGTCTGGCCATCACTGCTGCTGTCTTGGCAATCCTGCCGCCCACCTCAGAATCAATGGAGAGTGAGCTGGAGATGTTAGACCCGAGGTATGTGAAGTTCTCGACAACTTCCAAATTGTACCCATTGATGGAGACAGAGGGAGGGGAGTCTGTGTCCTGTGCCATGACATTTGTTTTCTTCAAACTGATGGTCAGTCCAAATTCCTTACATGCATGGGAGAGGCAGCATACCAGCTGCTGAAGTCCATCTTCCGTGTGTGATGTCAAGGCTGCATCGTCGGCAAAGAGCAATTCACGGATGAGTACCTCTGTGACTTTAGTCTTAGCACGGAGACGGGCGATGTTGAACAGCTTGCCGTCAGCCCTGGTATGGATGTACACTCCCTCGCTGCAGTCCTTGAATGCATACTGGAAAAGCATGGAGAAGAAGATGGCAAAGAGCGTCGGTGCAAGGACACAGCCTTGTTTGACTCCGCTAACGACTGGGAATGCTTCAGATGTTGCGCCATTGAAGCACACTGTGCTGTGCATGTTCTCGTGGAACGACATAATGACAGCAAGCAGACGTGGGGGGCAGCCGATCTTCTGCAGGAGTCTGAAGAGTCCACTCCGACTAACCATGCCAAACGCCTTCGTCAGGTCTATGAAGGCAATGTAGAGGGGCATCCGCTGCTCGCGACACTTCTCCTGCAGCTGACGTAGTGAGAAGATCATGTCTACAGTTGACCTGCCGGCTCGAAATCCCCACTGGGATTCTGGGTAGACGCGGGAGGCTAGGATCTGCAAGCGTGCCAAGGCAACACGGGCGAAGGCCTTTCCGACGATGCTGAGGAGGGAGATGCCCCGATAGTTGTTGCAGTCGCTACGGTCTCCTTTGTTTTTGTACAAAGTGACGATGTTGGCGTCACGCATGTCCTGTGGGATGTATCCCTTTTCCCAGCAAAGGCAGAGGAGTGTGTGTAGGGGCTGGATCAGTGCTGGTTTTCCGCTCTTGAGGACTTCAGGCGGAATGCCGTCGCTTCCAGGAGCCTTCCCACAGGCAAGGCAATCGATGGCTTTTCTGAGCTCTTCAAGGGTGGGCTGCGTGTCTAGCTCCTCCATGACAGGCAGGTCTGGAATGGCGTCCAGGGCAGTTCCAGTGACATTGTTTTGAGTTGCATATAGCTCGAGATAGTGCTCAACCCATCGCTGCAGTTGTTTCCCCTGGTCTGTGATGACTTCGCCCGTCTTGGACTTGAGGGGGGCAGTCTTGTAGCTGGGGGGGGGGGGCCTGTCACCTTTTTGATACCCTCATACATTCCTCTTGTATCCCCGGTGTCAGCAGCTGTCTGTATCCTGTTGCAAAGGTTCAGCCAGTAGGTGTTGGCACAGCGGCGGGCGATCTTCTGCGCGTTATTCCTTGCAATCCTGAGGGCTTGTAGAGTTCTGGGGCTAGGTGCAGCCTTGTATGCCAGGAGGGCTTTCCTCTTTGCCTCAGTCACGGGCTCCATCTCCTCCCAGTTTGCCTCATACCAGTCGACATTCTTTCGCTCCCTCTTCCCGTAAGCTGTGATGGCTGAATTGTACACAGAGTCACGGATATGGGACCACTTGGAATCAATGGTGTCATCAGGTGTCACTTTGGTGAGGGCTTCCTTCAATTTGCTGATGAACTGCTGTGTTTTCTCTGGGTTGCTTGCACAGCAGGTGTTGATACGTGGGTGACCCTTCTTCTTTTCGTGGTGCAGATTCTTGGGTAATATTTGCACCTTGCTGGCCACGAGGGAATGGTCCGTGTCACAATCGGCACTGTGGTAGCTGCGGGTAAGGAGGACACTGGCCAGTTCTGCACGCCTGGTGATGACGAGGTCTAGCTGGTGCCAGTGGCGTGAACGTGGGTGTCTCCATGACACCTGGTGGATCTCCTTGCATTTGAAGAAAGTGTTTGTCACACATAGGCTGTGGGAGCAGCACATCTCCAGCAGTCGCTGACCATTCTCGTTGATCTTGCCCCTTCCGTAAAAGCCGAGACAGGTGGACCAGGCCTCATGGTCAGCTCCCACTCTAGCATTGAAGTCTCCTAGTAAGTAAAGGCTTTCATTGGTGGGGATACTGGATATTGCCTGATCCAGAGCCTCATAAAACTTGTCTTTCTCCTCGTAGGTGGAGTAGAGGGTTGGGGCGTACACACTGAAGATGTTGACCGGGCCTAAGGATGTTGACAGCCGGAGGGCAAGGATTCTCTCAGTACCTGATGATGGAGGTTCAATGAAGGCGATTAGCGTGTTCTTGACGGCAAAGCCTACACCATGCTGCCTAGGTTCATCCAAGGGCTTCCCCTGCCAAAAGAATGTGTAATTGGCTTCCCTGATGGTGCCGCTGTCAGCCAGTCGGGTCTCCTGGAGGCAGGCAATGTCGATGTTCAGTCGGGAGAGTTCTCTGTCAATGACGGCAGTCTTCCGTGCATCGTCGATCTGCTGTAGGCCAGTGGTCAATCCAGGACACATAGTCCTGATGTTCCAGGTTGCAAAACGAAGAGTTGGAGTCTTTTTATTTCTTCTTTTAGTCTTTCCTGGTGCAGAGTTTTGTGGCCCACTTGTCGAGATGGTTCTCTAAGCTCCACGCACCCAGTGAAGCAGGCAGGCCATGGCGGGCAGCACCTTACTGACTGGGGGCTGCCCAGCTTGAGGCGGGCGGTAGCTGTCCAGTGAGACCTGATGATCTCTCCCACCGTCACAAGTAACCCCTGGCGCCAAGCTCTACGCCAATCGAACTTTGACTTGGAACCGGTAAACTGCTACTTCTCGTGTTGTGCCGACGCCGTACGACGACGCTGGAGTGTCCTCTCCAGTGGAGCTATGAAGCCTGGGCAGGGTGGTATGGAGAATCAGCTGTTGCCCATGCAGCAGATCCCCCCTCTCCACGCAGCTGGTGCGCCCAAGGGAACGACGAATGCCGATACAGCTTGGCACCAACGGCGTCGCAGGAGTTGCCGGAATGACGTTGAAGTCAATGTCATACCGCCTTAGGGACTCCATCTCCGGATTTTCTGTCGGGGTTTACTCCCTTAGCCTTTCCCATGAGTGGGTATAGCCACAAGGCAGCAGAGGTATGGAATCGGAGTTTTCCTTCTCCTAGATGAGCTACCATCCAAGGTTTACGAGTCCCATCTACCCGAAGCAACTGGTTTTAAGGCTCCAGTGGGCCGCCTTCACCCCTTCTCCTGTTAGTAGAAAACATGGTCTGCCGGGCTTCAAATCTAAGCCACTCGCGAAGGCCAGGAGCTGGATTTTAGTTGACAGAGGCAGTAAGAGACGCAGGCCGTATGGGGCATTTTGGAGGATTGGGGCCCTTGTCTCCCACTCCCACCCCGTGCAATGTCAACCTTAGACCACAAGGAGGGGTATTGTACTTATAAAATGCTCGTTGGTTTACACTTTTCAAAAATATTGTTAGATTTACTGAATGAATGCAATACTAAAAGAATCGGGATTAACAAACGTTCAATTCATTCTGTAGAAAAATACCTGCGCTAGGACGTAAAAGAAGAAACATATGTATTTCGAATATGGGTGTATGGTGTGCAAATATGGACTGAACAGCTGCATCAAACATCAATCATGAAACATTAAATGAGTATTGGATAAGAACCTGTAAACCATCTAAAGTTTACGAAAACTCCATTTTACAACAAAGAACTAGTGATATTACAAAAGGTAACTGACGAGTATATTTCAAGGAAACTATATAGGCAAACGATAGCTCATTTATGAACAATCCTATTCAAAATGACAATTTGAACAATGAATAATATAGATCCGGCACTCTTATTTCTACGTACATTGCTTACTGGAACTGGTATGAGAGACAAAATAAGTATTTGATTTAAGTAAATTATAATTTCCATCTAAATTTAACGGATGCTTGGGATATATTCAACACAGTATATACCGTAATCCCTATTTCGTCATTACTATCTACGTTTATACAGTAATAACGAAACCAATTGTTTTTATCTCGCTGTAGGTGGAGACGAAATAGAAACCCGCTTTTTTCGATTGCTTCGGGAAATTATGATGAACCTTTCAATATATGCCTAGATATTTGCAAAGGGATGATTAATAACGGATGACACAGCTGGAGTTATACTTTATCAGGTGTTTTTAATTGATGAAAAAAAAAAACGTAAAACTTTCCATTATTACTTTAAGTTATTATAATTACAACTTATGACCGTTTTGGAAACTTCAAGAAGCGTATAATTTGATATGAAAGTAGGTGAGTTTTATTCATGGTAATTAATTTTTTGTAATCAAAAGAAACAAAACGCAGTCGTTCAACGAATTATTATAACTAACAAAGTATCTAGGTAAACTGCAGAAAGAGGAAATAATAAAACCACAATTATAAGGTAAGGGCAACATTTATTGTTGGTGTCAATTGACGTTTGCTGCGAACGTCAGCATAATATTTAGATGCATTTAAATGTTGCAGAAACAACCTTTTCAATAGCCATAACAACCTACACCTTTGACATATGAAATAAACCTCAAGGATAGAGAAAATAAATGTTCATTTTCATAAAGGATATTTATTTCAAGTTCAGTTTCGGATTAAGCTTCTTTCGCGCATCGATGATAATTAACGCAAAAATTACCATGAGGCGCCTAACCCAGAAGAAAGCAATTTTGGGTAGAATACTTCAACCTAGAGCAGTAACAAAACAAAATCTCTCTTATCATAATTTTCCTGAAGACATACTTAAATACAAATACGAAGACAAACGTGAATACATACTTGAGGATGCACTCGAATACATATTTTTTTTTATCAATGCCTGCATCGTTAAGAAACCAAACACTAGTAATGGAACTGCATTAGACATAAAAATACGCACTAACACTTACACACAACCACACACACACACACACACATAGTGCATATTTACTAGGCACTGTCAGCAGAATGTTGACAGATTGATATATATATATATATATATATATATATATATATATATATATATATATATATATATATATATATATATATATATATATATATATATATACTGTGCATCTCTGTGTTATGTAGTAGTATGGTACTACCACCTAGTATATATAAATTTATTAGGTCACAAAAATATTCACTGTCTATGTGTCATTCAATTTGCAAAGAGGAAGTGGTGATTTCTTTGTGTAATTAACATTTGTATTATTTAGGTGAGCCTATTATGTTCAAAGTGATATATGAATTTTCGTGATTTAATACAATAGTAGGCCAAACCGATAAATATCAACGTGAAATATACTAAAATAAATGTTGCTAGAAGTACGAGCAATATTTGAGAGGTAGGATAATTATTTAGGGACCCTGCGTACTTATCAATACACGAGGACATACATACATAAATGTTTATACAAAAAGAAATGGAATAATAATTGAAAATTGCATATTTTCCACATGAGTTTAACACAGACGGGATGAGTGCGCATGTTTTCCACCATCCTGCTAACGTCGGGTATGAGTTATATTTTTTCCTAGTTTAGTGTTCATCATGATCTAATATACGCTTTTGATTACGATATTTCAGGATCGAATCTTTATTTTTTCGTTGGGTTGTAAAGAAAAACAAGACTGCAACGGAGTAAAGTCGATACTGACTAATCTATGCGTTCTTAACGTACTGTCAAGACCTACTTGGATAAGTTCACGGAAGTAATTCTTTGTAAACATTCCTAAACTTTTCAGGAGGTTTTATTATTTGAGAGAGGTTACAAAGCCATATAAGATAATCCAAGTTTTTGAAGACGATTTTCTACGATCGGTGAGGGGGGTTCCATTGATAAGTGTATTCGACACACAGTGGAAAATATGTCTATAATCAATGGCAATAATTTTTCACCGAAGATCATAAAGGTTTGTATAAAATGGGTCTGGCATTTATTTCCGGCTAAATCAAAAACAGATCTGATTTAAATTGCCAAACAGCTACTCGCCAAACATGAAGAGAGGAACTCGAGACACTTGAAGGAATTTTCGTCGGTGGCGAAACGTGAATATATGTGAATAGAGATTTTTACTTACTTTTTTTCTTCTGTGCAGGTCATCCATATACCTGTCTATGACCATCATAGTCTTGTATTTGTATGCCCCTAAGTTTTGTATTTGTATGCCCCTTAATATCCATTCACCAGAAACATGGTATCTATATTTTCATGACAACACACAGGTGCATAAATATACCGTTAGTACAACGTTTGCAAGGAGAACAACATCAAACCTCAGCCACGTCCTCAATACAGCTCTTATTTAGCTTTACGTTATTAGCGAACGAAAGACATTATCAAAGAATCATTGAGGAGTTTAAGATTTTAAACCCGCCATGCTATGGAAGGTTCAGTTTTCCAGTGTGTGCACAACTTACTAAAAATATTTAACGCTAGCTGCTTCATGTTAACTGAGTGTTTCGCCAGTTGTT